>PITA01003886.1:0-101260 GCA_004023965.1 Spilogale gracilis
AAAAAAAAAAAGAAGCCAATGTTGCATTGTTTTATTATACTTGGTACTAAAGCAAAGACAAGTAATCGTGTATTCTTCTCTCCATGTCAGTGTTTGTTTGCCTGTTTGTTTTGTTTTTTAATTTTTTGCAGTCATGTGCCTTATTGAGAATTCTGGAAAACCAAGGTTCTTCTACTCAGGAAAATGCACAATCACAGACACAGACACATACACACACAGACACACACACACACACACACACACACACGATTTTCACACAGGATCGGAGGGCTTAAGGAACCTAGGCTAAGAACCAGTGTTCTTTACGTTTTATGTGTGTCTTTCTAGAGTTTACCGTGTGATTCAGTTGAGTGCAAACTGTGGCTTTTTGAGTTCAAGACATGGTTTTTTTGAATAGGTCTATAAATGAGTAAAAGTAGTAGGTTGATTTAAATGCACTAAACTAGAGAATTACTTTCCCCTCAACATCTACTTTGAATAGACATAGGTTACACAGATACTGCCTTCCAGGAAGCTTCAAGAAATGAGGTCAGGCTCTACAAAAGGAAAATCAGCCAACCCCATAAATTCCTCCTTGTAAACTTTGAAATACTACTGAATGCACCCAGTAAAGTTGTCCCTGAGCAAGCAGACTGCCAGGACTGGATGGAGTTCACAAGCGTTCCTTAGCTAGAATAAACAAAAATGACTAGGAACTTTGGATTGCCTTTGTCTGAACTTGAGTGTCTGGCTGGATCAGCAACAGTGGCATACCACACACCTGTTTGTCAAACCAAAGAGAAACCCGATAGGCACCTGTTTTTTATATTGTCAACCGATCAGAGATATCATGCAATTCTAATTTATGATGGCTCATTAGTCTTTAGAAACACCCTCCAACTTTTTTTTACAAATAAATCTTCCCTTAAAGGAGGTAGAATAAATAGCAAGTTGGAATAGACTGTTTTAATTTCTAATTTTAAAAGACAATATTAAAAGCCCTCAACTGCAGGGATAAGATGTTAAATATGTCTCCAAATAGTTTTTGGAACAAATGTTCATGGGCTATGAAATTTTAAAAATCATAAACTAGGTGTGTAAAATTTTTTTCTTAAATTTGGCATGAAATTGAGCCAATGGTTAATTTCAAACATTTGTAAATGGCTAAATTAAAACAGTTTACTTGCAAATATTGCAAGAAATGTTTGGATTAAAAGTACTTGATCAAAATAACGTTGAAGAGGAAATCTGGAACTGGTAATATTCACCCGATGTAATTCTTTGCATAACAAATGTTTGAAAAATACTAGAAAAACCTAATAGAGGGTGATATATTCATTATCTCTGAGTGAAGTTACTTGGGTTTATGTTAGGAAACATCTATCAATTTTCTTTGCTTTTTAATTTACTCAAAGTTTGGCCAGAAAAAAATAAAAATTATTGAATGTCTCAAAAAAATTTTTAAGATCAGTAAAGATGAATATATCTGCTTCACTGGGTTGTGAGCTTAAATTTGTCTCTAGAAGGACTTTAGATTTAATTCCTTAATCATCATGGAAAGCATAATAATGGCCAAAAGTGAAATATGAACATTTCATTTTTTATCTTTGAGAATTCCTTTTCTTTAAAGCAAACAAAGATTGGCTAAATTTAGTTGATGGCAGACGAAGTCTAGTGATTTGGGCCCAGAATCAGTCTGATGACAATTGAACATGTTGACTTTCTTTGTGGCCTGTGGACATGTAAACTCTTCCCCTCAACTTCTTAATCTAGAAAGTGCCACTAACCATGGGTAAATTGTATTCACTAATACTGGAACTGTTCACTGGGTGAACTTCATGAAGTGCATTGAAACATTCTTGATGAGTGTATGAAGAATAAAGTTTGAATAAAACAAAGTCGAATAAAACAAAGTTTGACTAAGGCAATAAAACCCTTTCAGAGCTACAGGAAACACAAATTCATTATCCTTCTTGTAACAGTAGGTAAATATTGGATGAAACTATTTATAGGTTAGCAGGGACTGAAATTTAAGACTAGGTTGTATGAGATAATGAAAATAGATTGGAAATTCTTTTTTTAAAGGTTTATTTATTTCAGAGAGAGAGAGAGAGAGAGAGAGAGAGAGAAAATGCATGAGCAGGGGAAGGACAAAGCAGAGGGAGAGGGGGAGAGAGAGAGAATCCCAAATAGACTCCCAGCTGAGTGGGGGGTTCCATGTGGGGCTTGATCTCACAACCCCAAGATCATGACCTGATTTGTAATCAGGAGTTGGAGGCTTAACTTACTGAGCCACCCAGGTGTCCCTACATGGAAGTTCTTTTAAGGATACCTCAAAGTGCTGAGATCCATACTTACATATATTTGAGTACACATATATTTGTCAAAATGCTGTCTATTTTGTTACTTATTTTATTCTCAAAAATTAAACCATGCCAAGGTTGAACAGATGCTTTGAGTTGGTAAGCAGTGATTATATTTCCTAATAAATAATCCCCTTAAAGCACAAGTCACTCTTAAATTTCACTCATAGTCCCATTTAGGTTCTTAAACATAATCTTGGGTCAAGGCAAGAAATATGCTAATTTAATCCCAAGGCAGTGTTTTTTAGTGGGATCCCAGGGCTACCAACACAATCACCTGAGTGAGAGCTGGGCCACATTCCTTTCTTGTTGATCACCTGAGTGAAAGCTAGGCCACATTCCTTTCCTGTTGAACTACCTGTGGGTAGTTCCTTATTATCTGCAATTTTAATAAATGTCCCAGATACTTTTATGCACTAGAAGATTGAGACTATTATGTTTGAGCATAGTCATTGGTGGGGGGATTAAAATAATTTCCCTCCCTCCAGAAAGTAACAGTGACAGAATTTTCTATTTCTTACAGCCCTGAAGGGCAAATGGCAGTTGTTTTTAGGTGGGAAGGGAGAATCAAGCTGAAAACATCATCGCCTCAATTCCTCATAATCCCCTCCTCTTCCTTATTCCCACCATCATTATAGCTGCTGCTATTTACTAAGCATTTACTATATCCTGGGCATTGTGCTAGTAGCCTTTCAAACATGATCCCACTTAATCTGACAATGGGTTTTATGATTGTTAGGTTATAGTAGAGGAAAAGGGGGCTTCAGTTCTTGCATCTGGTGTAGGACAGGGCGGTTCCTGATGGTAACTCTCTAAGGGTTGTGACAGTCTAGTGATAGAGTACCACTTGGGTGAAAGAGAGAGAGAAATTACATTTGTTAAGTACTTTCATTCAAACCAGATACTTTACATGCATTTTTGTATTTACTACTTTCAACAAATTGTGAAGTATCTATTTCTATCTTCACATTAGATATATCAACATTGAGACTCAGTAAGTCGACATATTTACCCAAAGTCACTGCTATTAGTGAAAAGGCTTAGACAAAACTGTCTGCTTCCCCTCCCCGTTTTCTGTCCAATGAACCCCAGCTGTAGGCCAACAGTCAGACTAAAACCTCCAATCTGCCACATAATCATTTTGAAATATGTATGCTAGACAAATGACTCAATTCCTTGTGCCTCCATTTCTTTGTTTGTAAAGTAGAGATAATAAGGATATGAATTTCATCTGGATTTCATGGGGATTAAATGACTATATATATATATATCACATAAATCACTTAGAATAGTGCCTGACATAAATCTGGCTTTCTACAAGTATTAGCTATGGTACTAATAATTATAAAGTCTTGAGAGCAGCGATTAAATGGCAAAATGGAAAATGATTCATGTTAGAGAAAACTGTTAAAATCTTTCTAGTTTTTTTTTTTTTTTCATCTATCCTAGTTGGCAGGAATAAGTTGGACACCCTATCTTGTTGAACACAATGCTGGTAACCAGTGTTGGAAGCAAGTCTTGAATATAGTGGTTGGTGGCCATGATCTTAATCAGGGAAAAAGACATGTGGGAGGGAGGAACGGCATTGGGCTTTGAGCTCTTGCTTATGAGAGACAGAGGCTGTTGTAACACTTCTGATTTTGATTCTGATACAATTTTATTGTTGTAGGATCACAAGTCTTGGGGAATGTTGGGAGAGAAGTCTGGGAAAAGGGGCAGAAGTTCATATTTATTCATTTATTCATCAGACCTTTATCAACTATCTCTATTTAGCCAAGTGCTACATAAGCATCAGGGGCAAAAAGATGAATGATGCTAGATCCCACCATCCATCAATTCATTCCTTCATTCATTCATGACTAACTGTGTGTTAGACATTGTACCAGGAGCTGGAGCTCTAACAGAAAGCAGACATACTCTCTGCTTTCATTGAGGTTACAGTTTAGCAGGGACAGACGAATGAATGTCTATTACAATATAGTATGGTAGGTACTATCGAAGCAGCACTCAAATCCATGATCTTCATGCTATGAATGTCCTTCCCATGACTTAAATATGATACTTCTAATCTCAGTTTAAAATCCTACCGTGGCTCCTAGTAATGCCTTCAAGTTAAAATCTGAGATCCACAGCATGACCTCACGAAATCCTTCATTGGCTGGCCATTACTTTAGCTGCATCTTGTCTCTCACCGTGATGCTGGCATTGTCCTCCTGGTATTCTGTCTCCATCACATGGAATTGTATGGAGGTGTTAAAGTGCCCTGTTATTTCCGGACTTAGAGCCTTCCTGCTTTTGTGTGTCTTGTTCCCTTTGCCCCTCTGCACCTGGCCATCTCCAGGTCATGCCTCAGACTTTCCTTCCTCCTTCCATATCACCGTGTTGGATTCCGTGCCTTTGCTGCTGGCTCCCATAACTCCACGCGCTTATTTTTCTTTGCCTGTTGGATTTGCAGTGTTTGTGATCTGTGCAGCATGGAGAGATGATCCTGGCTCCCACTTTCTGGGCTAATGGGTCAGACACAATCCCCTCTGAGACAGCAGGAAGTTATGTCCTCTTCCCAGCTCATTCCTGATCTTCCTGCTGAATTCCCTGCAGTGTGTAGACATGACAAATGGGGTTAAAGTGACATGGTTTGCTGAGTCTGAGCTGGAAAATCTGTTGTCTGTGCTGACTTCTCCCTGGCCGTGTGGAGAGCTCTGGAAGGGCAGTGGGCCATCAGGAATTTGGGATGGGGAGCAGAGTGATTAAGTGGGGGCCATTCGGATGAGAGTTTGGGACTTTAGGTCACCAACTCAGGTGATGGATGCCTGAGAAAAAAATCAGAAGGCGGAGAAGACATGGGCAGCCCACGCCATAAGTAAACTTTCCAGGGAAAGGAAGGTCTATTGTTCTAACATCTTCATTTTGCCAAATGTTTATTGTTCTTGTATTTGTAACTTTATCATTTATGTGATCAGCAAAACTGAAAGAATAAGAACTATTAATAGAGCCCAAACCAGCCCCTTATACTACCAGCTCTTGATTTCTAAACAGACGGAGCCTCTTTTTAAAAAAGATTTTTTTTTTATTTATTTGACAGAGAGAGAAATCACAAGTAGGCAGAGAGGCAGGCAGAGAGAGAGGAGGAAGCAGACTCCCTGCCGAGCAGAGAGCCTGATGCGGGCCTCCATCCCAGGACCCTGAGATCATGACCTGAGCGGAAGGCAGAGGCTTTAACCCACTGAGCCACCCAGGTGCCCTAAACAGACAGAGCCTTTAAAAAACAAATATGGATCTTTCTCTGAAACTGATGCACAGCTCCCAAATGGAAGCTCTTTACCATGCTAAAAATAACTTTTCTTTTTAAGGTGAAGGCTCATTGGGGGAGGGGGGACATATCCCCCCATGATGAACAGTTAGGAAACAGTAGGTGTTGGTGCTGTTTGCTTATTTGGATCCAAGGAAAGAATCCTGAGATCTTTGTACCCCTTTCAGACTGGTTGCAATTTTCTTTTTTGCCTGTGGCCCAGCACAGCAGGCAGATAATCTGCTGTGTTAGTCAGGCAGTGACTTTGTGGTTGAGACTGTGAGTCAAGCAGGGACCTTTTGCTTATAGTTCAGAGCTGTGAGGCCAAAGTATCCCTCTTTCTACGTCTACTTGATGGGAATTCTTCAGGGTAAACTTAGAAGGTCACAGAATCTCTTTAGATATTAAGTGGGAAAAGCCAAATGCAGAACAGTGTATAGAGATCATGGCACATTTTGTGTAAAAAGGAGGGGACTGTTATAGGTATTTGGCTGTGCTTGTCTTTGTCTTAGAAATAAAACACGGGGAGGATTAAGAAAGCTGCTATGGTGATGACCTGCAGGGTGGGGTCATGCTCTGAGCAAGAACCGGGCCCACGTGTTTTTTGGTCACCTGGATTTCTGAAACATGACATCCATCACCTTTTCAAGTCTGTCAAGAGGCATGACTTTTTATTTTAAATAATACAAAATAAGAGCAAGAAAACAAAGTCCATTTGGTATTGCAGCACGTGTTCAGCGGTGTTTGCTTTCAGGGTATAGGAAATCTGTCCGACAGTGCTGGATCTTTGAGGCACTCTCATCAAAGCTGCTGTGTTTCGAGCATCAGCTCCACGTCAGTGACTTCCCTAGCTTAATCCCTTCAGCTGCCCTTCCTGGCAGGTAGTGGTGTTCATGGTTTCAGAAGAGGAGACCACGTCTCAGAAACATGAGATGACCAAACTAAGACCAGAGGGTTGGAAGTGCAGTCTGCCATCAGCCTCCTCTGACTTCAGATTCAGTGTACTTTCCCCTATAATAAGCTGACCACACCTCCATGATTGCAAATGTGTTGATTACACCCAGGAGCCAAAGTACACATCCATTCAATAAATATTTATTGAATACCTGCCATGGACAAGGCCCTGGGGCAATCCTTGGTGATATGAGAAAAGTAGGAGCTGCAAAGTCAGGCAAGAGAACAACAAAGCCCAATACTGGGCAGGGAGTGCTTTGAATGGAATCAAGCACAAGGAGGACGGCAGGACAGAAGAAGACATTTCATTGAACTCGGGAAGTTCATGGCACTTTTCCCGGAGATGACTCTTGGAGGAAAAATGGTATTTAGCTAGGTCCTCCCAGTGAGGGCCAAATGTATTCCAGGCAAGAGGGGACAAGATGTACCAAAGCACAGAGCTCTGAAAGGATGCTACATTTTTGAGAAAGGGTCAATAGTTGGGCATGCCTATAGCATGCGGAAAGAAATAAGGTCAGGGAAGGGAAGGTTCTTGTAACACTGACACTTGTCACATTGAGTTATTTGAACTTCATCTTAGAGCAAAATGGGAAGCCATAAGTGATTTTTAGTAGAGGCATGAAAAGATCAAACTTTGAGGTCAGAAAAATTGTTCTGGCAGGAGAAGATAAATTGAGAAGGGGCCAGGGTTGATGTTGGAGGACTGGTTGGGATCTTACTATAGCTTGTTGTTTATGTGTTGGTGCATATATAGATGTACTTTTTGAAATTATGTTTTTTCCCCTGAAATTGAGATGTATCTTTTCTTTTTATGATTTTATTTATTTATTTGACACAGAGAGAGATCACAAGTAGGCAGAGAGGCAGGAGGAAACAGGCTCTCTGCTGAGCAGAGAGCCCGACATGGGCCTCGATCCCAGGACCCTGAGATCATGACCTGAGCTGAAGGCAGAGGCTTTAACCCACTGAGCCACCCAGGCACCCGAGATGTATCTTGCAATGAGTTTTATGTCATAATTTAATTGGCAGCATTTTTTTTTTCTCTCTTAATGGTTCCCAAATACCAGTGTGTCTTATAACTGATGGCATCTCAGATTAGATGCAATACAGTGGCCCAAGCAAGCAGTTCTTAGGGTCCTACCCACTTCCCTGACAGTGGGACAGTAAAGAGGGAAATGATTTGAGTGATATTTAGATTCTGATATGTTACTGATTATTAAGTAAAAAAAAAAAAAGAAATGTGTAGAACACTATGTGTAATATGCTGCAAGATGTGATGAAAAGGGTGTGTGTGTATGTGTGTGTGTGCATGTGTGTTTGTGTTTGTATGTTGGGGTAGAATACACACACATATGTATTTCTGGAAATGCATAAAATGTTTCTAGAAAGACACACAAGAAACTGATAACAATGATTTCTTCCAAGGAGGAGCATTTGGTGGCTGAGGGAAAATAGTGGAAGAAACATTTTTCATTGTGTTCTATTTTGTACTTGAAATACATAAAATGATAAAAAAAGATAAGAGGTATTTGGTAGAAGCGATTGGCACATTTGCTGACAGATTAGTTATGGGATAAAGAAAGCATGTTTTACGTGTCAGGTTTTCTTCTTTTTTATGATTCTCTAATTTTTTAAAACTACTTTTTTGGAATTTAATTTACATGCCGTAATTTTACCCATTTTAAGTGCACAATCTGATGACTTTTTTTTTTTTTTTTTTTAAAGATTTTATTTATTTGACAGAGAGAAACACAGCCAGAGAGGGAACACAAGCAGGGGGAGTGAGAGAGGGAGAAGCAGGCTTCCTGCTGAGCAGGGAGCCCGATGTGGGGCTCAATCCTGGGTCTCCAGGATCATGACCTGAGCTGAAGGCAGTCGCTTAACCAATTGAGCCACCCAGGCGCCCCCAATCTGATGACTTCTAATAAACTTACTGAGTTATGTAATCATAACCACAATAATTTTAGGCCGTTTTCATCATCCCAGTCAGATCCCTCGTGCCCATTTAATTATTCCCCTCCTCATCCCAGACACAGGCAACTGCAATCAACTTTCTGTTTTTATGACTTTATCTTTTTTGGACAATTCATATATATGAAATCATATAATATGTGGTGTTTTCTGTCTGGCTTTTTTCATTTAGGATAATGTTTTTAGGGTTGATAAATGTTGTCTCTATCAGTATTTCATTCCTTTTTTATGGTTAAATAATATGCTACTGCATGGATGTACAATACTTTGTGTATCCACTCACCAGTTAATGGAAATTTCAGCTGTTTTCTCCTCTTTGGCTATTATTACTAATGCTGTCATGACCATTCCATGTGCAAGTCTTCGTGTGGAAGTATTTTTTCATTTCAGTAGACACTTAGGAATAGGATTACTATGTTGTACGGAAATTAATATTTAACTCTACAAGAAATGGTCAAACTGTTTCCCAGACTGCTGCATCACTGTACAACTTTATCAACAACATATGAAGGAGGGTTCCTGCTTCTGCATATCCTTACCAACACTTGTCATTGTCTATTTTTTTGACAGACTCGATCCTCCTGGGTGTGAAGTGGTCCTTCATGATGGGTTTGATGTGCGTTAATGACTCATGATGTTCAACACATTGTCATGTGCTTATAAAACATTTATACATCTTATTTGGTGAAATGTCTATATAAATCTTTTTTCCATTTTAAAATTGGGTTGCCTTCTTTTTTTTCTTTTTTAAAGATTTTGTTTATTTACTTGATAGAGAGAGAGAGAGAGAGAGAGAGAGAGAGACATAGCGAGAGAGGGAACACAAGCTGGGGGAGTGGGAGAGGGAGAAGCAGCTTCCCACTGAGCAGAGAACCTGATGCAGGCTTGATCCTAGGACCCTGGGATCATGACCTGAGCCAAGGGCAGATGCTTAACAACTGAGCCACCCAGGTGCCCGAGGGTTGCTTTTTATTACTGAGTTGTTAGAGTTCTTTGTGTCTTTAATTTGGCTAAGGAAAAGTCTCCACCAGTAAGGAAACTCATTTTTCTTTCTCTTTCTGAAAATATTTTAAGTTCTTATATCTTTTAGAGGGACCCTTCAAAAGTCTGTCCTATTTATTTTTAGGTATTTCCATGAGAACACAGAGATCAATTATGAAAATTGATTACAACTTTGTTTCCTTACTATGGACTCACCCAAGAATTACAATATAGATCTTTGTAGCAAATTTATTTTTGTAGCACTTTCAAAGCTCATAGCTATCTTCCTAATCCCCTTCATAGACAGATGGAAAAATTCAACGTAGTGGAACTATGTCTTATTTTATAATGCTCTGAAGGACACTGTCTGAAAGTAGGAAATAGGTAGCTCTAAAGATTTGATAAATGATCACAGAACTAGCAACCTTTAATAAAGTAAATACAGAGACTGTGTCAGTATTCTGTGTCAGTTTTATATCTTTAGTTTTATCTGACCTAAATACCAATCCTTTTAGTAAAATATATTTTAATGTTTGCGATCAAATAAGCACAGAAAAATGGCTTTTGAATTTTAATTCTCCCTGGTGGATAATTTTATTTTATTTTTTCTTCTAAAGTAATCACACATCATACTGTAAAGTAGCTATCCATAATCCTCTTCAAAACATACGTGCGCGCGCGCACACACACACACACACACACACACACACACACACACACACACACACGGCTTGTAGATTCTAAATGGTCGCAGTCCAAATTAAGCTACCATACAGAAACTAAGAGGAGAGGCCTAGAAGGAGGAAGGAGATACATGATCTCAGGGTTCAGCAGAACATTTCTCTCTGCCTATGCCAATGATGAGAAAGATTTTGAACATATGTGGTCTGGGCTGCTAGATCAGGTTGAGGAGAAGAAAAACAAGGCCCTGTTTTTGATTTTGTCATGAACTGTCGATGGCACGTGCCTTAAATACTGTTAGGTGGTCGACGGGCTCCTGGAACGGGCTCCGCTTGTGGTCATACGTCAATCCTCAAACTTTTGGTTGAGGGCCACAATGTGCTTGGTCTTTGAACCAACACTTAAAATGCAGGAGATTTAAAATAAAAATCCAGTAAAAATGGGAAGATGTGGTAATGCTGTTTTCATGTTTTCATATGGTAACAGGTGGATCTGGGTGCTGGAGACTTCTTTTGGCTAAGACATTTGTTCTCACTTTGGCTAAAGACAGCTTATACTTTCTGTTGTTTCCCTGCCTTTGAGAGTATCAGTTTTAGTTAATGAAAAATTATATGGGATGCTAAAACCATGGCTTCCCTACCTAGACTACTTGGTCATTTCACTACCTGTAACGATTCCTATAAGGAATTAGAATTGATAACTGTATTTGTTTCTATGGTTTATGTTTTTGTTTCTATGTATTTGTTTTAAAACAACCAAAATGTATTCACAACTGGATGTAGGAAGTCCATAATCAAAATGTTGGTGGGAGCTATGCTCCCCATGGAGACACTAGAGGAGAATCTATTCCTCACCTCTTTTGGCTTCTGGTGGCTCCAGGGGACCGTTGACTTGTGACTTCACTTCTGCCTCCATCTTTATATG
This sequence comes from Spilogale gracilis, assembly GCA_004023965.1. Classification (NCBI taxonomy): domain Eukaryota; kingdom Metazoa; phylum Chordata; class Mammalia; order Carnivora; family Mephitidae; genus Spilogale; species Spilogale gracilis. The sequence continues at coordinate 11,143 of PITA01003886.1, forward strand.
GCACCATGCTCTTCTCCCCCATGTCTCTCCTTCCTTTCTCCCTCCCTCCCTTCCTTCCTTTCTTCCTTTCTTCCTTCCTTCCCTCCTCTCTCCCTCTCTCCCTCCTTCCCTCTTTCCCTCCTTTCATCCCTCCCTCCCTCCCTCCCTTCCTTTTAGAATATTTATTTATTTATTTGGGAGAGAGAGAAAGGGTGAGAGTGGGGGGAGGGACAGAGGGAGAGAATCTTCCAGCAGACTCTGTGCTGAGCCTGGAGCCTGACATATGGCTCAATTTTATGACCCCAAGATCAAGACCTGTGCCAAAACCAAGAGTCGGAGGCTTAACTGACTGTACCACCCAGGCACCCCATCCTCTGTGTTTCTTATAAGGATACTTGTCATTGGATTCAGGGTCCACTTGGATCATCCAGGATGATCTCATCTCCAGATCCTAAACTTTTTCCAAATAAGGTCACATTTCCAGGTTCTGAGGATTAGAACATGGACATATCCTTTTAGGAACCACCCATTAGCCCACTATAGTAAGCAAACTGGAGAATCTTGGGGGGCCATTCAAATAGAATGGGGAGTGGAGGCTGGTGCCATTCATTAGATTAAAGAAATGGGGGGCACCTGGGTGGCTCAGTTGGTTAAACGACTGCCTTTGGCTCAGGTCATGATCCCGGAGTTCCGGGATTCAGCCCCACATCGGGCTCCCTGCTCGGCGGGAACCTGCTTCTCCCTCTCCCACTCCCCCTGCTTGTGTTCCCTCTCTGGCTGTGTTTCTCGCTGTCAAATAAATAAAATCTTAAAAAAAAAAAAAAAAGAAATGGAATGGGAGCAAGATCGCAGAGAACGGTTTTGCCTCAACTATTAGTGTACCAAGGGAATCAAACAGCCTTAAGCTCTGGGATCCCCACACTTTAGCAAGTGGGATTAGGGCAGACTTAGTTTCTGTGATCCATCAATTTCACCCTGGCTTAACTATACTGATTTAATTGCCATGATTACTTTAAGTGGGTATTCAGTCTCCTTATCTGTTGACTGCTTTCAGTTGCCCCCAAACCACATGAACCATCCAAAAAAAGCAACAAATATGAACATTTTAATTAACATAGCACTAAGATTCTCCTCTCATATAGGGGACATGAGATGTGAAAGTGGGTCACATATAAAAATAGGTATTCATGGAACTAGGACTGCCCACTGTGGGCAGACAACCCGGCTGGTCTCGTGAGTATCATCAAGAAGCTACTCCTCTCAGAAAGCTCTTAGTTGTTTAATTTCATGCAAACATAGACCATTAGGGCAGAAAGGACCTTAGAGATAGTCCAAGCTAGGCCAGAGTTAGATCTGAGGCTTCAGCTGAGACAGTGAGAAATGTGGGAGAAACTGAGATAGACCAAATACCAGGAGTACAAACAACACGTAACAACACGTAACAACAGGTAATCCATTCAGAATCTAGAAATTTTGCTAGTGCCTGTTTACAGCTTTCTTTCTGTATTGTGCTGTTTTCTTTCTGGAGAAGACCTGTGTGTGTGTGTGTGTGTGTGTGTGTGTGTGTGTGTTGAAGAGGAGCCCCAGAAAACCATACTCAGACCCCCAAATATACCCAATCCCCCAAATAGCCAAACCTTAATCAGGCAATTACATCCGTATCCCCAGAGACCCATAGCTGGAAAAGTTTATTGTTCCCCTGCAGAGATGCGGTGGGGATTTTCTTCGCTGGAGCATGGTAACCACGGCAGCGAGAAGCCCAGAGAAGCCCAACCAGGAGGCTGGTCAGAGGCTAACCCAAACAGCTTTGCTGAATTCTGGGCTACTCCTGGGGGCTGGGTGGGGGGTGGCTGGCAGAGAGAAGTGTCTGACATTCTTGCGTGCTGACATCAAGCTGCAAAGCTGCTGCCCTCTGGTGAGTCAACAGCAAAAGGCCCACATCGTTCGAGAGCAGCGGCCCAATCAGAGAATGTGGTGCCACACCCCAGAAGTTTTTAGCTTTCAGCAGACTTCAGAAATCTTCTTATAACTTTCAACCCCCTCAAGAGATCTCCTTCCGGAGAAAGAATACAGAAGTGATGAAACTCATAAGAAGCTTAGAATCTGCAATAATAACAACAATAAGATAAAGTCCACATTTGCTTTTAAAGCATTTTATGACTATAGATAGCCAACACCCCGAATTTTACTCATTTAATGAATACTTAAACTTTCATTCATATGCCAAGGCCAGAGGGCATAGTGAAGGACTCCCTGGGGGCATTGGGGTTTTCTGGATATTGAAATTAAGGTGCTCCAGAATGACATTGTAATTCTCCAATAGCGCTGAGTTCCAACAGCTGTTGTGGGAGCTGAGTAACCATATCCACATATTATTAGCTGCTTCAGTGAGAATTTCATGAATAAGCATTCGTATATGTAAATTTCACAGTGAAAAAGAAAATTAAGGGTGGACTTCTCACCTTATTAATGAAAGCTGTGTTGCTGCTTAGCAACTCCTGTCAGTTTCACTGGGTTAAGCAGGAGTCAGTGGGGAGATACCATGCATGAGGCAAGAGGGACCTTACTTGCTAAGTGCCTCATAAACCTGCTTGTCAGGGAAGAGCAGAGTCCCTTCCAGAGCACTGCCACCATATGGCATTGCCATATCGTGGAGTCCATAAAGGGAGCTGACATTGTCAAAGATTAACTGGGTTTTACTTGGCAAGGTCAGGCATCTTGATGACAGGCTATAAAATAATAAGAGGAAAGAGAATCTGCAGTTGGAGGCCATCTGAGATTTGGGCGCTGGTTTTCCTTATAGTCCTGGCATCTAGTTTGGAGTGTCAGGAGTGGAAAGGTTCACCTGGCCAAGGGAGGATGCTCTCTCTGTATGGCTTTGGGTGGGAGGGGGTCTCAGAAGTAATGGCTGTGGCACTACCCTACCACTAGGAAAAGAAAATTGGTCCCAACATGAAGAAGAGCATGCAGCCAGCACCAGAACTGCTTCCCAAAGGGCTGGAGATCACGGTCCTTTTACCCCTCTTTTTTTTCCCCCCAAGATTTAAAAAATGTATTTATTTCAGAGAGAGAGAAAGAGAGAGAACACAAGCAGGAAGAGGGAGAGGGAGAAGCCGACTCCCCACTGAGCAGGGAGCCTGATGCGGGACTCAATCCCAGGACCCCGAGATCACGCCTTGAGCTGAAAGCAGATGCTTGACCAACTAAACCCCCCAGGCGCTCCTCATTTTACCCCTCTTACACTGTAGATCTGAGGAGTTGAAAGGTTAGATTATACATACTTGTTCATTTCCTCCTTCCTTTGTTTGCTTCTTTATTCATTAATTTGTTTCCATATTTAACAAAAAAAAATTTTGCATATTTTAGTTGCCAAAGCATTGAGCATACACTGTTCTTGTTCAGAAGAGGCAACAAACAAAAGGATAATTGCAATGCTGTATAATTAATGCTCTAATTACCACAACATGTATTGAACTCTAAATACCAGGAACTTTGCTAGGAGCTATAAATGAATCCCTGTAATACCAAGACAGGGATTCGGTTATCACTTCCTTTTGTAGAAACAGATTTGGAGAGATTAAGTCCTACAGCTTGGAAGCAGTGAGCAAAAAAACATTTAAGCCTAGACATTTTGACTAGAAGTTTGGGTCCTTAACCACTCGCTTCCAAATTTGGGAAAGATGACTAAAACTACAATACCTACAATGACTCTTGAAAGCCAAGTCACTCTTTAAATGAGGGTGTGTGTGTGGGTGTGTGTGTATGCGTGCGTTGGCTGGGGCATCATGGGCCGCTGGTGATTTGTAGGCAAAAACAATCACTTGTGCGAGGGCTGTTAAGAGATGCGTTGTCAGGGGAAATGAAAGTCATTAAATAGCGTTGGAGGTTTCCGTGGCTGATCTGGTTTTCTACTGGGGTGTCACAAAGCATTACAAAACTCAGTGGCATCAATAATCACGACCATGTCTCTAATTCACAAATCTGTGCTTTGGGTAGGACTTGGTGACAACAGCTCCCTACCGGAGATGCTTGAAATACGGCTGGCAGCTGGGGCTTCTCATGCATTTCTATCTTTATGAGATCTCTTCTCCTGGTCTCTCTAGCATGGCAGCTGCCGGGAGCTGACCTTAATGGCAGCTTAGGCCTCCAGAGGGGCACGCCAGACAAGAGATTGCCAGACAGAGGCTTCACTTTTTATGACTGAGTCTCAGAAATCACATAGCTTGACTTGTTCCAAACTCAATTAGTGGAGGCAAACCACAGGTGCTGCCCCCATTGAAGGGGAGATGACATAGCTTCTACCTCTTGATGGAGAAGTGGTGAGGTTCTGAAAGAGCATGTAGACCAGAAATACCATTCAGTAATTTGGGGGGCTTAATAAGGCAGGATACATGCAGCAGAATGTAGTCATTAAAAAAACAGATTTGGAGTATGATGGACTTTGATCTCAACTATGGGTTCGGCCACTTCATAGTTGGGTAACTTTGGCCAGGCTGCTTAACTTTTTTTTTTTAAAAGATTAATTTAATTGATTTATTCGAGAGAGAGAGATTGTGTGTGTGTGCACCAGTGTGTGTGTGGGGTGGGGGCAGAGGGAGAGAATCTCAAGCAGACTCCATGCTGAGTATGGGTCCCAACACTGGGCTCCATCTCATGACCCTGGGATCATGACCTGAGCCAAAATCAAGAGTCAGACACTTAACCCAGCTAGTCACTCCTTAACTTTTTTTTTTTTTTGAGTCTCTGTTTTCTTATCTGTACTACGAGCATGCTAGTCATGATCGCATGGAGATATGAATCTTAGAGAATATATATAAATCATTTGGCAGTGGGTTCTGGCACAAAGTGGATCCTTCAGATACAAAACCTGTGCTTACTGATGGGCTGGTAGCATGATGTAGAGCTGGAGAGGAGAAAGGGGCCAAAATGGGGAGGACTTTTGTAGCTAATAGTAAATTGGTAAAATAACAATAGTAATAATAGCCAAAAATTACTGAAAACTAGGCAGTGCTAAGCTCATTGAAAGGAGTACCTCATTGATCTTAACAACAAACCTATGAAGAATAACAGTTGTTATCCTATTTTATCCTAAGATGATGAAATCAAGACTTAAAGAGGTCAGGAAACTTTCCCAGATTGATAAATAGTAACGACAGGATATGAACCAAAGTAATTGTCTTATCAGAACCTGTATGCTAAGACAGTTTGGATTTTAACCTGAAGGCTACTGGAAGCCACAAAAGAATTTTTAAATTGGGCAGTCTTAAACCTGTTCTTTCAAAAGTGGCATGATATATGGATCAGAGGCTCTAATCCTGGTGAGAAATATTGAGATATCTGATCTATTGCAGACACAGGTAGTGTGGGAAAGGTGGAGGAGGTCCAAAGAAATGAGTGGCAGTCATCCTTGGTTCCTGATTGGGTGTGGAGAGAAAGGGAGGGAATTTCTGCCCCCATTAGTCAGCCTTGGTGCAGGCGCTGGCGTGTGCCCTATTACTCAGGGCTCCAAGTGGAGAAAGAAAACAACCCCAGGGTGTCTTCTAACTTAACGCATATTTCCTAAGTCCTTGCACTCTCAGTCTAGACTAAAAACAAACAAAACAGACTCCTCTTGAAGCTCTCAGATCTTTTACCTTGCTATTCTAGCTTTCAAATTCCAGGCGGTACTTCCTTTCCCACACCCCAAGCCCTCATACCGAGGATGACAACGATCGTTTGTGTGTGCCAGGTGATTGTTCCTTCCACATCAGGAGCCTTGGGAGGATGATCTAAGGCTGCTTTCTGCTGTCCTTGCTTCCTCCACCCAGCACTGGAACTACACATACAATTTGTTGGTTCTTGTAGAGGATCACTGACTGGGGCTCTGACGGGGTCTTCAGCGAGCCTGGGCAGGGAGGGTCTCCATCTGAGGTCCTTTTTGCCTGTGTCCTTTAGTTTCATGATAAACTTCCTTGTGGGGGGGACCATATGTACTTCAAAGGATAGAGAAAGAATATGTCACGAGACATAGCGTATCATATCTCTGATTAGGGACTTGAATCTATTGCCAGGTCATGGTCAGAGGCACATACTGATCCCTGACAGGAAAGCTCCCTACAACAAGCAAAACTAAACCAACAGACAAAACCTAATTTTTCTGACTATGAAAATATTTATCTTTCAAATTATTTCATCTAAACTGGAATAATTTCTGAGATTTAAAAAAAGTGGCTGTGACCTTGTCTGATAGATGTTATTTACTGTTATTTACTTATTTGTACTTTCTCTTTTCTCCTATGTTTTCTTTAGAAAAGGGTCAATTTTTAAACAGTAACTTTACTCTGATGCTACATTCTGAGTAAATTCCTGCCCTTCCCAGTGGACTGTGGAGATTGACATTTAATCAAACAGCTTTTGTTCACTCACTGTTGCCTTTAGATATAGTGGGTGCTCCATTTAACTCTGTATTTCAGACAATAAATCACGGGAGAAGAGGGTATCGCTCTAGTTGTTTGAACTCTGTGCGTATTGTTTGGTTATTCAGTGGACAGTCATTAACTTCACCTTTTGCTGTCAGTCTCTGAAGTTATAAGCTGGTTAAGCTATGCCAATGCATGAAGTCTCTGGATGTTCGTGTCGTTTGGTCACAGTCCCGTGTTAGGATCTTAGATCTAGCTCCCTTTAATAAACAGGGAGGCTTACACTTGGCTTTGCACACTGAATTTTTCCTTTAGAGAAATTATCCACTATCCTTTGATTACAAGTCAAGTTTTTCATTTTTAAGTAACAAAAACGTTATTTTATAATTTAGAAATTTCCCCTAAAATGGGAATTTCCAGTGAAACTCATTAAATTGGTGGTTGATAGCGAGTGAATAATGGATGAGGTCATACTTTCTTGTTATGAGCTGCTACAAACACTGCGGAGTGACAACAAGTTAGATACAAAAGTTAGAGAAGGGTCTGGTTTCTTTTTAGAGGTGTTTTTGCTTGCTCAAAAAGCTCCCAAGCCATTGAGCATCAGAATCCCCCCCCCCAAAGGCATGGTTTGATAATCTAGGCTACTCTTTCATTAAGTAAAATAAAGCTTGTATTAAGGGATGATTTTTTTTCCCCCTAGAAGGAAACTCCTGGTTTGGGACAGCTTCAGTAATTTAACCACATTTTCCAGCATATAGAGCAAATAAGAGGCAATCATTTGTCGGTCGTAAAGATAAGCCAAGGAGTGGAAATATTTTTTGTAGGTCATGTCATCTGACAGAAACTTTGGACTGATCCTTTCCTGGTTCAAGAGTTCAGCCATAAGACCTCCTACTTTCCCTATCAGCTGGGCTCAAGCTGATAAAGTACTGAAGGAAGCAAAGGTCCTTTATGAGCTTTTATTTGTCTTGTGACAAAAGGGTTGAGCAGCATTGTCTGTATGGAGTTACTTCTGGTTGGTATGTCCTTTTTTTGAATAAGTCACTGTCTCCCACAATTGGACTGGGTAAATGGAATTTGATTAAAAACTTTGCATCAAATTTCTAGTGCCTAGTACAGAGCCTTCATCCCAGGAGTACTTATTGAAGGAATCCAGCCTTAGACTGGTGATCAGGGGATAACCATGACTCAAGAGAAAACTAATCACATAAGTGCAAGTATTGTATTATATGCGCATCAAGTGACCCTAGCCTCTGACTGGTGATTAGGGAATAACCATGGCTCAAGAGAAAACTAATCACATAAGTGCAAGTATTGTATTGTACGTGCATCGAGTACATTAGATGAGATGAGAATGAACTTGAGATAGAAATTTCCATGAAATTGCATAAGAGATATTTTCTGCTATGATGAATTAGCTGAGTATGTCTTCTTCCCAGGAATTTGTCCCCAAAAGAGTTCATTCAAAGGTGTTACTCAAAAAGTGGAATGTTAGGCCTATATCCACGGGGAGCTACAGTGGATTCCAGCTCCTCTGCTCCTTGGAAAGGAAACCAGTGCTGGATTTTCCATACCTGATCTCACTCACTTTCTCTTCTTCCCTAGTCCCATCTTCCTTCTAATTGGTCTGAGATCACCAATAGCAGGACTTCTTCTGCAGTTTCCATTCTAACTTCTGTTCTAGTCCTGACTCTATCACAAAGTCACTGTTGACCTTGAAGAGTCCAAATCACCTCCCCAGGCTTTTTCTTCTTCAGCTGTAAACTGAATAGTTGAATGAGATGATGGCTAGGGTACTTAATCAATTCCACAATTCTCTTATTTTGTGAATAGGCCCAAGTTAGAATAGCTTGAAGCTGACACTTGATCCATTGTTCATTATTTTCTCTACTAAGATGCACATATTTATTAATCATATTTCTTTAAATGTTGGGCTAATTATGTGATATCAGGTAACTAAGCACCTTATATTTGTTAGTATGGCTATCCGCTGGGTGCCTGATACCAACCAAGTAAATTCTTGTCTGTTGCTGTGAATCTGAGACTCTCTTCTGGTAACTATTCCTTAGGTGAGTGAAGGTTGAAAACCATTAAGTTTCAGTCTCTAATATGGCTGTAGTTCTAACATAGATTTTCAGGCATCTTGGACTACATGATGCACACAGACGAAGACATAATTTTTGGTATTTTCTTCTCCTAAGTGGTACAAATATCTGTATATCATAATATTAGCATTATGGCTCCTATCATTTCTTGAGAGCTTACTACATGCTCAATGCTATTGTTAAACATCTAGAGTCTTATGTAATCATCTCAAAATGTGGCAGTTATTATAAGAATTATTTTAGTTTTAAATTATTATATGTAAACAAATTAAATATATATATAATTAAAAAACAAACAGGCTGAATAACAAACATTCCTCAGTTTAAGAAATTTGGCTTTTTCAGTCCTTAGATGTCTTTGTGTGTCCTATCTAGTCACACACCCCCTTTCCTCTAGAAGTAACCACTACCCTGAATTTTGTGTAAACTCTTACCTGTTTTTCTTTAGTTTTGCCCTCTCTGTATGTATCTCTAGATAATACATGGTTTAGTTGTACTTGTTTTTGAACTTGATATGAATGGGAACTTATAGTATGAATTCTTCTAGAACTTACTAGTGTCCCAGTATTTTATTTTGAGATTTATCATCATTGACATGTTTAGCTATAGTTTATATGCAGTTTATACATTACATAGTTTACAATATTCCATTATGTGATTTTGCTATAATGTAGGTGTTGGGTTGTTTTCATTTTTTTTGTTGCTGTTGTTGTTATGAACAATGTGGCCTTGGATATTTTTATACTATACAGTGATAGATATTTTTAAGGGAAAACAAAATAAAAGTTCTCTGTTGTGTGAGTCACATCTCTGTTGGTTGCAAGTGACTAAACCTGTCTTGAACTAGTTGAGGTAAAATGAGAAATGCTGAACAATCAAACCATGGGAACTATAGGGATGCAGACGGACATCCTGAAAAGCTGAACTAAGGGGTCAAAAACTCCCTCCAGGATCTCCCTCCAGGATCCCTCCAGGATCTCCCTCTCCTTGCTTCTGCTTCCCCCTCTGGTTTGACTTTCTTCTCTTTTACTGTAGATTGGCTTCTTCTAGATAGCAAGAAACATTGCTGTCAACATTTCCTGAGCTCTACATAAAAAAAGATCTCATATAGGCCTTTGGACCTAATGTAGCATCAAATATGCAAATGAATAACTTCTGACCCGGACTATTCTCACCTCCACCCCCACCATCGTAACCACTTCTGTCACAATGTATTCTCTGAAACTTCCTTTTTAAGCCTTAAACTCCTCAAACTTCTTCTTTTATGATCACCCATTAGGCTTCCTTTTAGTATTAGATCAAATTAGTCTAAATGCATCAAATGGCCTAATTCTTCCTGTCCTCCAAATAGATATCTACTGGATCACTGTGTTGGTTCAGGTCTTCTGAGAAGCAGATGCTACAATGAAAATAGATAAGCAAGAGATTTGTTGAGGAGAACTTTGTGGGAGAAAAATGGGGAGGGCACGGGAGGAAGCCGGGAGAACTGTCAGACCACTATGCAGGGCTGATACCTGTGAAGGAGAGAGGGAAGGAAGGCAAGGAAGAAATGCCTTAAGATTTCAATTCTGGGGCATCCCAGTGGCTTAGTCAGTTATTCATCTGACTCTTGATTTCAGTTCAGATCATGATCTCAGGGCTGAACAGGGCTCTGCTTGAGATTCTCTCTCTCCTTCTCTCTGCCCTCTCCACTCCCCTGCCCAACTCTCTCTTTCTGTAAGATAAGCAAATAAATAACATCTCTAGAAAAATATTTTCCCCTCAGATTTCAATTCTTTTTTTTTTTTTTAAGATTTTATTTATTTATTTGACAGAGAGAAACACAGCCAGAGAGGGAACACAAGCAGGGGGAGTGGGAGAGGGAGAAGCAGGCTTCCTGCCGAGCAGGGAGCCTGATGAGGGGCTTGATCCCAGGACTCTGGGATCATGACCTGAGCCGAAGGCAGATGCTTAACGATTGAGCCACCCAGGCGCCCCTCGGATTTCAGTTCTGAGGGAGTTTTGGCAAGGACAATGTGGAGTCCTCAAACTAGTGCTGCGCATCAGAGGAATCCTGCATCTTCCGGGAATGGGCCGGTCTAGTGGCCTCGCTGCACTTAGTCATGGCTGCCAACAGCCACAGAGCACGTGGCCCCGGAGCAGATGTGGTGATGGATTTCAGAGGGCAGCATCTGGGACCACTGGTCTATTCTGCTTCCCACCGTGCCCACCATAATTACTATCCCAGCAATCTTTTTTGGTACATTCATGGGATAATGGTCTTCTTTTTCATGCCTTCAAATGCCAGGTCATTGAAAGGGCTGATTATTCAAATTCATGTGGTATCTCTGACTGCATACTTTCTGTTCATCACATTTTATTTTATTTTAAAATGTTTTTACTAATTAACTCAATTCACCCTTACCATCCTGGTTGTTTCTCTTGTCTTCTTCCTCTAAATATTTTTATAGTAATATATGCATGATGGCTTGGATCCTCAATCTCCAATCCTCACTGAGAAACCCATTGTAATCACCAAATCCTAACTTCAGAAATGTATTAGACAAAGAAAATGTCATTGTTAAAACCAAGGTTTGGATCCCAAATGCTTTTGTGACTTTTCTCAGTGGATCAAATGGACAACTCATCTGAGTCACAAGGACTCCTTTTCCTTAGTGGGTTGATGTTGGACTGGAAGAAGATTTACATTGTGTTGTTAATGACTGCTTTACAGTGGTTCCTGCTTGTTTTTTTAAGTGGGAGAGAGAGTGGGGAAGGCATCCCTTGGGGTGACCATATACTATACAAAAGGAAAGGGTAAATGACTAATACTGCTAAGACAACATAGTCATAACCAGGATGGTCCTGGGAAAAGTGCATTATATGCTCACTCTAGGCTCTCTCCTTCCAAGAGCAAGGAGAGCTTGTACCTCTCACTTCACAAGCATATGGAAAGAAAGAGAACAGTGAAATGTTTTAAAAGAGATGTCTGAAAAGAGAGGAATGCAGAGAGAGATATAGCTTTTTTTTCTCTCTTTTCCTTCTTAAAACTTGACATCCCTTAGGACTCAAGGTTCACCTAGGTGTCTTTACTCCTGAGTTCTTCCTTGCTGGGGTGAAGATGGGATGAGGATAACAAAAGATGGGTAGGGGCTGTTCTCCCTTCAGCGTTCCTCCAGAATTATTTCTAGATGATTATCATCTTGGATCATATGCACCTGGGGATTCTCAGTAGTTTTCCAGGGGAAACAAGACACATCTTCTTGGTGGGCACATTTTTTCCAACAATTTGAGGGAAAAATTCTTTTATGCTAAATCAAATGCAGATATGTGATTATTAGAATGCAAAATTCATCTGGATTTTAAAAACATAATGTGTGACTTCAAAGATATAGTTTCTTTGGGGACCATTTGATACCATTTCTTCTAAATGTTATTATTCACTATTCTAAACTATTAGTTATATCTTGTTGGAAAAGTATGAAAAGAACTACCCAAGAAATTAGTGTGTGTCATCAGTATTCTCTTAGCTCTTTTCTCTCTTGCTGAAATTAGATGGAATGACTTTGGACATTACCAGCTTTTTACTGTTGTGACAGTCATCTGAGGATATCATTGTAATTGATGATTCAGACTGGACTACCCAATGCGTAATAAGACTCAAGGCAACCAGAACTCCCCATGGTAAATGGAGATGAGCTTTAAGGAGGTGTGGAGTTTACCCAGGGTTTTTTCCTTCAACAGTATTTATTGAGTGTCTCCTATGTGTTGAGAGCTGTTCTGGAAACTGTGATAAAGCAGTAAACAAGATAGATAAAGGCCTTTTTCCCCTGAAGACAGAGAATGAATATTGACAAAACTAATAAATAAGGAAACAAATCAAAGCATTCCAATAGTGCTTTAAACTGCTGGGGAGAAAACAGAACAGGAAAGTAGTTAAAACCTGTTCAGTATGGGAGACATTGGTGGCTTCTGTGAGGAAGCGACATTTGACCTTAGAACTAAATAGGGAGAAGGAGGCAGTCAGAAGAAAATGAGAGAAGACTCAGGAAGTAGCAATGCCAAGTACAGAGAACCTGAGACAGCCTGGCCCTTTGGAAGAACAGAGAGAAAGACAGTGTGTGGGCCACTGTGGAGGAGGGGAAGATTGATTGGAGAGAAAGGCAGAGAATAGGCCATATGGGGCTCTAAAGGCCATGAAAAGGAGTTTGGCTAATATTCTAACTATAATCAGAAGTTACTGAGGGTCTTAAGCTGGGGAATGTCCAGATTTAACCAAAGTGTAAAACCATCTCTTCCTGAATAACTTGGCTAAAAAGGATACTATGGCTATGGATACACATGGAGATTAAGCAAAACATGGAAGAAGGGCCTCAGTGAAACTTGACCTTTACTCAAACAAGAGAGGACAAAATGGTGGCTGGGAGTGTTAAAAGTATTTAAGGATCACGACTTTTAATAATGAATGAAAGTTTCAATTTTGTTATGAAGAAAAATGTTTTGTCTGGTATATATTCAAAAGGAATTCCCATTCAAAATAACTGAAAAAAGGTGCACCTGGGTGGCTCAGTCGGTTAAGTGTCTGCCTTCAGCCTAGGTCATGTTCTCTGGGTCCTGGGATGGAGCCCTGCATCAGGTTTCCTGTTCAGCAAGGAGTCTGCTTCTCTCTCTCTCTCTCTCTCTCTCTCTCTCTCTCTCCCTCTTTCTCTCCCTCTGCCCCTCCCCACCACTCATTCTCTCTCTCTCTCTCAAATAAATAAATAAAATCTTAAAAAAAACTAGATAACCGAAAAAAGCCTTGGATGCTTACAGTAATAAGGCTTTTAAGACAGATATAGGAAATTCATATATCTAGAGCTTGATTTTTATAAAGTTCAGACTTCATTATATATAATATGCTATGAAATTTTGTTTATAATTTAACCTACTTGAGTCAAAAAAACACAGGAAATTTAAGGACTGTGAAAAACATTTAAAATGGCCCTTTAAGTAGTTTTAAAGTCACATATGAGCACAGTGTCTTTTGGCTATGACAACCCCTCCACCCCAGGACATGGAAATGACAGGGGGGACCTCAACCTGGAATGAAAGCAGCACAATCATGTTTCCAAGGAAAGTACAGTGATACAGGAAAAACAGAAACAAAAATCACCAACTCATTTGGAAGCTCATGAAAGGCAGAGAAGAGTGTGCACATCTCAGCCTGATTTGCCTTGGCATGTGAATCATTTAACAGGAAAAAACATGGGACTGACTCAGCTTGAGCAGGTTCTTGTTGTCCCTTCTGAGGTCCTCATTTGGTGTGGCCCCTGCTACTCTCCTCAGACCTTGCTTCCCTCCTCTTTTCTCACTGTAGGGAAACAGGAAGTCATGTTGATTAGTAAGACTGACTGGGATCACACCCAAGGCAATGCCAAATCTTTACCTCTTGTGGGCTTGGGAAGAGGTGCAAGGATCAAGGACAAGCTTCCTGTTAGAGGGAGAGGCAAGACCAGAACTCTGAAAAATCAGCCCACAACCCTCGCTGACACAGGCCACTAGAGTGACCTAGAGCACATCTGCCTGCCTGAGATCTTATCAATTTCCACTGACCCTCTGGTGAGGCTTTATCCCTTATAAGAGTGAGACAATTAGAGCCTCACAGGAAAAAGAGCTTGCGCAAGATTACAGGGTGAGCGGCCCTGGGATCTATACCATCCGACCCCTAGGGAGAGGGCAGTACCATTTGTAATGTATCCTTGGCATATCGATAGTTCTAACACAGGGGAGCATTGCCCAGAGTGGGTTCTCTCCTAGGTGCCTCGTTACAAGCCCTTATCCCACTTTGTCTTTCAGTTGTATCTTGTGGCCACCTACAGTTAGCTCCTGTAATGGAATCCTCCCTTGTGTGACATAAATTGAGCTGCATTGAACTTGAAAATAGGGAGAGAAAGAGAATAAGAAAGAGCTCTCTCTTTCTTATTCTCTTGAGAGCTCTCTCTTTCTTATTCTCTTGAGAGAGACTCATATGTTTCTCTTTCCACCTTATTTCACTCCCTCTCAACAGGGAGAAAGTACCTAAAGAAGATTATTGCTATGAGGGGCATAATGAGCTGAATGGGTGTTACCCACTCTGAAAAATCTTAGCGATGTCAATAAGCCACTTGAGACAACAGGCACCTGTTGTTTGGTTCTCATTCCTTATCGGTCCTTGGCTTTGGGAAGAGGAAATTTCTGGAAGGAGAAGGACCTTTGTGGAGTCAAAAGGAGGGGAAGGTTTATGAACTCTAGGCTCTGAAGCAAACCAGTAACAAATTGTTCCATGGGCTGCCAGTTTTCTTTTTACCTTTTCTTTCTAACAGCGATTCATCTCATTGTCGGAGACTTCCAGTAAAAGTCACAGTAAGAATCCCATGTAATCCCCTAGGTACACCCACCACAAGTTAGCTCCAACCATGCCAGAAATTCTCAGTGTAATTCTAACTCAAGTGTTGTGTGTGATCAGTCCCGCAGGTGAGCAAAGAGACCCTATGGAGGGAATTCATTTGCTCTCGTGGCTTGGGTTTGCTTAGCACACGCAGATCGTGTTCATTTTCATCACACTAAGTGATTAGTACAGGGTGGTTTAAATGGATTGGGAAATCTCATGAAAACTATTAAACTAAACAGTTCCTGTTTGTGGGCATGCACCTGAGTATCTTACCATTTTCTTTTCTTTTTTTGTTTGTTTGTTTATTTATTTGACAGAGAGAGAGATCACAAGTAGGCAGAGAGGCAGACAGAGAGAGTGGAGGAAGCAGGCTCCCTGCCAAGCAGAGAGCCCTATGTGGGCCTTGATCCCGGGACCCTGAGATCATGACCTGAGCTGAAGGCAGAGGCTTTAACCCACTGAGCCACCCAGGCTCCCTTCTTACTATTTTCCAGAGGCAATCAGAAACTTGCTTTGAGAAAGCATGGGTGTTGGAGTCTGGCTGTTGGGGTGTGGATCCTCATGCCACCACTGTTTTGTTCTCTGACAATGAGAAAGTTACATAACATTTCTGTGCCAGAGCTTCCTTGTTAAATGTGGGTATAACAACTGTGCCTACCTCACGGGATTAGCTGAGGCCCAAATGCAGTAATATTTAGTGGACCCTGCCTGGCATCTAGTCACTGTCTATTGAAATGACAATGAAGGTAATGTAGATGGGTATTACCATAATTGTAACTTCACTTGTTTAAGCCAAGTATTCTAGTTCAGTGGAATTTTCCAATTGCAGTGAAATCCTTGGGATCTAGAGGACGTGACTTCATTGCTCTCTCATTTTCATGTTACTTCCTTTAAGCTGGAAAGCAACTCTGTTGACTGACTGGAGACTTTTTAGCCTTGTGTATTATGCTGATTTCCCCTTCATGTGCCCTCAGGGCTACAAGCCATCAGATCAGGGAGCAAAGAAGTGTGTTGGTGGGAAATAAATGAGGAAGAACAAGAACAAAAAAAGTGGCCTGAGCTCACTCAATGACAATATTTATTGTATGGAACAATGATCATGCTTCAGACGTGTTTGTTCTCTTGTTATTCTGTAAATATGGAAGAAATGCCATTGCTCAATAGGTGTCTCCATCGCTTACCTGATGGACTTGGGAGGTAGAGCCATCTCTGGGTGCCTTCAAAATACAGTGACTTTTTTTTTATGTTTTTACTTTTTTATTACATTATTTTATTTTTTCAGTGTTCCAAGATTCATTGTTTATGCCCCACACCCAGTGCTCCATGCAATACATGTCCTCACTAGCCACCACCAGGCTCACCCATCCCCTCACCCCCTTCCCTTCCAAGACCCTCAGTTTGTTTCTGAGTCTAAAGTCTCATGTGTCTTCTCCCTCTCTGATTTACCCCAATTCACATTTCTTTTCCTTCTCCTACTGTCCTCCATATTACCTCTAATGCTCCACAGGTAAGTGAAACCATATGATACTTAACTTTCTCTGCTTGGCTTATTTCAATCAGCATAATCTCCAATCCGGTCCATGTTGCTACAAAAATTGGGCATTCATCCTTTCTGATGGAGGCATCATATCCCATTGTATATATGGACCATATCTTCTTTATCCATTCATCTGTTGAAGGGCACAGTCTGGTGATTGTGGCCATTGCTGCGATGAACATTGGGGTACATATGACCCTTCTTTTCACCACATCTGTATCTTTGAGGTAAATGCCCAGTAGTGCAATTGCAGGGTCATAGGGTAGCTCTATTTTTAATTTTTTAAGGAATCTCCACACTGTTTTCCAAAGCGACTGTACCAACTTGCATTCCCACCAACAGTGTAAGAGGGTTTCCCTTTCTCTGCAGCCTCTCCAACACTTGTTGTTTCCTGTCCTGTTAATTTTGGCCATTCCGATTGGTGTAAGGTGATGAGGTTTTGATTCGAATTTCCCTGATAGCTAATGATGGCAAACATTTTTTCACAGTGACATTTTTACTTTGAAGTTTTCATCAGAGGTGCCAGATTGTGTTAGTCATGTGTGAAAGACAGTGCCACCTATAGGCTAGTTGTGTATGATAAACTACCTCCTCGTGTTCTTGGCACTATTTAGGGAGCAGAAGTTTTCAGTGGGCTTGACATTTAGCGGAGAATTTAAAATGGCAACCAACACCCCAATTCTAGTAGACTGCAAGTCTCTGCAAGGCAGCGTGGAACTCATGGCTCGAGTTTCTGGTTGGGTCCAACTTCCATCCTCGTTTTAAAGTCAGTAGCTGTGTGACCTTGACATGCCTACTGAACTCCTCTGAGGCACTTATCTCAGAAATACGGGGAATAATACTGGGTTGGTGTGAGGACTCCGTGGGACCGACACGCTGATAATCCATAGCGTAGTGAAGTGTGCTGTAGTTGCTCCATAGATATGAGTGTCCTGTTTTATTCTTTGCCTGCCTTTCTTTCCAGTCTCTTGGTGTCATTTGGGCATCCAGATTTATAGCCTGAAGTATTTTGCAGGTAGCAAGTCAGATAGTGGTAGAGGCATAAGGTCTGTGAGGACTTTGGATCTTTCTGCTAGATGGAGGTCCAGGGCCAAAGTCAGTATTTACGTTTTGCGGCACAGTGCCCGGCTGTGCCAGGACGGCAGAGGCGCCGGGAGCAGGGGGCACCAGTGAGGGCGTCCCAGGGACCCACTGTGTATGGATGTGCTTGGAAAAGTGTCAAGGGCTCGAGGGTCATGCCATCATCCCTACCACTGTTGTCAGCATTTATCCACTTTCCTTTTCATCTCACAGATTAAGAAACTGAGACAGGGAAAGATGTCAGTGATTATCCCAAGCGCATAAGTCATTCTCCTCCTCCTCCTTCTCTCGTGCCAACTACTGACCTCGGCACTTTACATGCATGACTGGGAATCATATAATCTTCAGAACAACCTTCGAAGTGGCTTCTATTATCCCCGTCTTACAGGATGAAGACACAGAAGCTCAGAGAGGACACACAGCTGTCAAGTGACTGTGATTTGAGCCCTCGCAGTCTGACTTCAGAGTAGTCACTTTGGCAACTGTGCTATACACACACACACACACACACGCGCGCGCGTGCGCGCGCACACACACACACACACACACACACACACACACGAAAGAAATAAAACCGGGCTCAGAGGTTGAACACAGCTCTCTGTTATGTTCAGTCCTTGCTTCTTTCACTTCGTAACACATTCTGATCCCTTTATTTGTTCGCTTTTGACAATGTTATAGAGATCAAAACAATGCACAGAAAATGTATTGGTTATATAAAAAGAGGAACTAGCTGCTAAATTAACCAAAATAATTGAAAGATAGCTTTGAGATACTTTCCTATGGGGTTGGTGATGGTAGAGGTGAAGAGTGGGTGGGTGGTTCGTTCCAAAAGAAATACAAGATGCATCTTTTACAACTGTGCTAAGGAGACATAGGAAAACGGAATGAAGTCCAGTAGAAGCTGGGGAAGAGAGAGGAGTTTGCATTGAGAGGCTAAGGGTTCCAGGTGAGAGATGGCACTGGGGGACACCGTAGAGGTAGGAGAAGTCAAAGCGTTGGCAGGTGCAACAGTGAGGCTGAGCAGGGACCCAGAAGTAACGGCAGATCGGAAATGGATAAACAAACAAGAACAAAAACACCGATGCTGCTCAACTTGGAGAAGAAAAGAGTTGGAGAGATATGAAGGGTTGCCATATAATATTACTTTAATATTTTAGAGATGCCATATGACAAAGGGCTTAGACGTATCTGTGTTGCTCTAGAGGACACCGGGAGGGCCAGCGTATGCCCGAAGAGGGAGGCAGCTGTAAAACCAAAATGGAAAGGAACCTTCCAGTATCAGACACTGTGCCAGCATCTCGGCAACCACGACAGAAGGGACTGTGCTCACGATTATGCGGCTCTTTTTCACTGCAAAGATCTATAAGCAGCGGCAACATTCCTGGTAATGTTGTAAAGGGAAACCAAGAAAACTGCACAAGACATATTAGGCTATGTTCCCACCTCATAAAACTTATACATGTAATATAGGCGTACAAAATACACCCACCAAGCTCGTAAACACTTGCCTTATATAGTCATTTAAAAAAAATTTAAGGAACATATATTAAATAATTTAGGACAACCTACAGTATTTTTTTTAATTTAGAAAAGCTTAGGAAGATTAATTACTTTTTCTGAGGTCAGCACTAAAAGCCAAGATTTGAATCCGTCTCTGTCTGACTTGAGGTCTAGTCTTTATTTCAGAAAACCACAGTCCCACTTCTTAGGGGATTAAGAAGGGAATGGACAAACAAAATGTGGAAGCAGTAGGCATAGAAGGCTAAGCTGTAGGAGATAAGGAGCTTCTAAAGAAGCAAACAGCAGATTTGGGGAGCAGGACTGGAAAGTGACAAAGGGCACAGTTAAGTCCGTTGGAACTGAATGGTGACAGAGCAGAGTTGTTGAAGACGGATGACCACACCTTGGCAAGTAGCAAATGTAGAATCAAGACAGAGTTGCTGCTCTCTCTCTGAAAGCCCTCTGCAACCGACAAAAATGCCCCCAAGCCAATATGCTTATTTCTATCTTTTAAGCTATTTTGAATTTTTTTAGTCAGTTCTTACCCATTCTCAGTATTTATTCTTTTAGGATGAAATTTCCTTTTTGATTTTCCCACGTAAGCTAGAAGTCATATTTGTTCTTGGGCACGGATTCTGTGGTCCTGGCTAGTTGAGGACGGTGTGGAATCTAGTCACGTTTAGGGCCAACAGTGGTCTTAGCTGAGTCAGAACCTGATAACATTATTTATACAAGTGTAGTCTGCCTCCAAGATACAGGGAGGTGTTTTATGACCACAGGCTTTATGAGTTGCACCTATAAAATAATCAATCTTTTAAAACAAACAGAGCAAAATGTTTATATCCAAATGTGAATTGTCCTTCAGAGCTGTGACCCTTGGAAACTTGTCGCACATATTGGCATGAGACATATTTATATTTTTCACTGGAAACATCTTTCAGACCCAGTTTCTCTCTCTCTTTCTCCCTCCCCTCCCCTCACACACACACATTATTTTAAAGTACACTTTATTTTTAACAGGAACTACTTTGTCTTGCTTGATAACCAATTTTATTTTCTAGAGGGACAGGCTGTGAATACCTCTTGATGATCAAAAAATCAGATCTATCCATGATCTTTCTCTTTCATCTCTAATAAATAATTAAAAGACAGAGTGTTATCACTGAGGAGCTTAAAAAACAAACAAAAACAAAAACAAAAAAAAACAGGGTCCTGACTCTGAAAACCATATCCAGGGATGAATGGCAAGGTATTTGGAGTATGGCCTAGGACTACTGGATGATTTGTTCATCGTTAGCCAGGAGCTGGAGAGAGGTGGAGACATGACGCTTGGACTGAGCTGAGAGATACCACACAAGAGAAGAAGAGGAGCCCGAGATTTCTTCCAGTTCTGATGGTTGCAGCAGGCCTCACCTATGGGGAGACAAGCTGGGCTAGACGGGAAGGCCCCCTTCAGGACGTGGATTATGGCTGGTATTCTTTTTCCTTATTCTTCCTTATTCTTTTTATTATCGTTTCACTTAAATGTTGCTTAATGAGGCTAATTCTCAACACTCTATCATTCCTAAAGAATTTTGGCTTGATTTCCAAAGAGTGTTCCACAGGCTGTTCATGTTTCATGAGTTTCCGGTCTGATCTGAAGTTACAGCCATCTTGGAGTCTCAAGGAAGACATGGTGGGCAAAGTGCATGGAAAAGGGCAAACTTTAGGTAACCGTGGGCTTCCCTGGCTAGTTTCTGGTTCACAGAAGCACAGATAGCCACTTCCCATGTGTATCCTATGAAGAGCGGAGCTGACTTGAGAAGCACATGATCTTTCTCTTTCATCTCTAATAAATAATGGTGCTTGGAGTAATGCGTGTTTACTGGGAACAAATTCCACCACTGGGCGTGGTGGAGAAAGCTGAGCCCTGCGGACTGTGCAGCTTCTGCTCTTGTCCACAGCATTTCCTCTCTTGTCTCGGATGTTCCTGCCTCCCCAGGCCGGGGCAGTCGCAGGTCCCCAGACATGTCTGGGTTCTCCCCCTCCAAGGATGAGGAGGCGGTGGCGGTGGGTGGCTGAGCCGTCTTTCTGGCTGGGAGTCCACAATGCGGCGGGTCTCTCTTTGCCCCAGAGTAAACTAGGACAACCAGTCTCAGCAGCTAAATGATTTCCTTGTTGATATGAAGTGAGGAAAAGATGAATAGCTTTGGGGAAAGAACTGTGAGGCTAGAAAGGGAGAAGAAAAAGGAGTTCAGCGCTGGGGAAGATGTACAAGCTGGTAAAAATTTCAAGGTAGACGAGTTGCTTTTTCAGTTTGGCGTGGAGACGCAGTGAGGTCATCTTTTCATCCTAAATTAGGAAAGCCCTGGTGTCTCTTCTGTCCCAGAAACACCAGCCACAGAGTCAATACCTGTGGTGTACACAGAAGAGGTGGTGCCCTCAAATAGGATTAGGGTGTCTCACCACCTTTTGTTATAGGAATTTCTCGTAAATGTGGTGTGGTGTCAGACCAGTTCACCTGATTATTATTTTTTAAACAAAACTGCAGGCCATCTTTGAGAAAATCTCAGCCTAAACAATGGAAAAATACATATTTATCTGCACACTGAATTCACATAGAACAGAACCAACCCCCACCATGGAGTGGTTTTGATACCAGCAGTGGCTTGTCCTCTAATCCAAACCATTAGGATGATGATAACTATGGTCTGGGGAGTGCTTGGTCTGGGTTGTTCTGTTTGTGGTTCTGTTTCTTCCTGTCCTCTGGGTTTTGAGTCACCTGCTGATTTGTGTCAGTATCCAAGGGCTGCGGTCACATCCTGCACTGTCCAGGTTTTACAGGTCACTTTCTTGAGTCAAAGCTGATTTTCCACCAGAGAGGATTCCGTCTTCGGCAATTGTTCAAAATGCAGCATCTCAAATGTAGATGCTTCAGCTGTGTTTACAAGCGTCGTGCAGGCTCTTTCTTTTCTTAGCTTTGAATTCTTCAGATACGGGATATGCTGGAGGTGTGAGTCCTGTGTTTTTCAAGGGTGATTTGCCAATTGTGTTGACCAACATACATGCACAAGTGACCTATGACTAGGGCCATGGTGGCAAGGGCTTTAGAGACATGTGACTTTTTATTTTTATTTATTTATTATTTTATTTTGTTTAAATGCCATTAATTAACACACAGTGTATTATTAATTTCCGAGGGAGAGGTCAGGGATTCATCAGCCTTATATACTACCCAGGGCTCATTACATCGCATGCCCTCCTTAAAGCCCATCACCCACTTACCCCAGCCCCCAACCCCTTCCTTCTCCCCTTTAGCAACCCTTAGTTTGCATCCTATAATTAAGAGTCTCTTATGGTTTGTCTCCCTCTCTGATTTCATCTTACTTTATTTTCCCCTCCCTTCCCCTTTGATCCTGTTTTGTTTCTTAAATTCCACGTCTCAGTGAGACCATATGATAATTGTCTTTCTCTGATTGACTTATCTCACTTAGCATAATACCATAGTAATACCAGCTTAGTTCTGGAAATCATCTTGACCAGTGTACATGCACAAATTGCCTGTGACTGGGGCTATGGTAGCAAGGATTTTAGAGACATTTAAAAATTATTTATTTATTTGATAGAAAGAGAGAGAGAGTGTGAAAGAGAGCAAGTACACAAGCAGGGGGAGTGGCAGTAGGAGAGGGAGAAGCAAACTCCCCACTGAACAAGGAGCCCAATGCAGGATTCGAACCCAGGACCCCGGGATCATGACATGAGCCAAAGGCAGATACTTAACCAACTGAGCCACCCAGGCGTCCCCAAGACATCTGTGACTTTTGATGGAAGAAAACAGTTTCCTACTGAGAGTCATTTAATCCTGAAATCTGTCTAGCTTGTCTGTGAGTCCCACATTGTCTTTATGATAGCTCGGCTCTGCTGAATATTGTCTCCTTGCTCTTTCTTCAAGAGTTTGCTGTTTTTTGAAACCCTATAAATGTGTCATCTCTGTGTCTCTGTCTCTTTCTTTCATCAGCATTTTTTCATGCAACTTCTGGTGACTTTTAAGGACAAATATACCTTATCCTAGTGATGAAGCCACTGAGGCTCTTCGGTATGAAGTAGCTTGCCAAGGCCATGGTAAGCGGATGGCCAGGCCAGGGGCCTATTGCCTCTGATGCCTGATGTCCCACACTGTTCATTATTCTGTATCCTGGATTTTAGCTAATTTACACCTGTTTATTGCATTGAATTCCTAATCCTGCTTTCATCATCGTAGGAACAATAATAATCACACAACACAACTATTATTTGTAGTGGCCTCTGGCCAAGGAGGTTTGATCCAGAGTCAAAACCTCATATTTGTATAGTGCTTTTACTTTGTCAAAGTCTAATAAGGGTGGTTTTCATATCTGGGGAAAACCAAACCGATGTCTCTCTATTTAGTATAGTGACATATCAAATTATTAACTTCAGGTATTTGAGTCAGTTTCTAGGCTTCTCTTTCTTTGTGTCTTGGGAAGCTGAGAACTTAAAAATGCTTTTGAAAAATTTCTCCTCCAAGGACAGAAGATGGTTAGGTGTCCCTTTTAAAGGCAAAACCTCTTAATGAGAAAGTGGAGATGAGAGCTCATATCCCTGAGAGTTTATTGTCCTTTCTATAACGCCACACAATCTGGTGTCTAATCTGTCTAGAGACATGGGATTCTTATCTATTAATAGCCCTGCTATTAATGATGTGCAGTGACTGGATAGGCCAAGATTTTATTGGTGTTTTGGAGAACTGAAAAGATTTCAGAGATATATCTTAGAAATCCTCTGGAGTTTCTTCAATA
This sequence comes from Spilogale gracilis, assembly GCA_004023965.1. Classification (NCBI taxonomy): domain Eukaryota; kingdom Metazoa; phylum Chordata; class Mammalia; order Carnivora; family Mephitidae; genus Spilogale; species Spilogale gracilis. The sequence continues at coordinate 34,929 of PITA01003886.1, forward strand.
CGTTTCATGGTCAGCAACTGAAACTGACCAGAAGGAAAGAGGGGCACCTGGGTGGCTCAGTTGATTAAGCGTCTGTCTTCGGCTCTGGTCATGATCTCAGCATCCTGGGATTGAACCCTGTGTTGGGGTCCCCCCCTCAGTGGGGAATCTGCTTCTCCTTCTCCTTCTCCCTCTGCTCCTCTCCACCATTCACACTTTCTCGTGTGCTCTCTTTCTCTCAAATAAATATATAAAATAAATAAAAGTAGAATATATTTTTAAAAAGAAGGAAGGAAATGAACATGCATTGAGGATCTATTGTTTACCACATATATGAGTAGGCACTTTTCCTATAATAACCTTGTGAGACTGATATGAACTCCACTTTATAGGGGATGAAAGGTCAGAGAAATTAGTAACTTCCCCTAAGTTGAACTGTAAGAGGGCTTAAATGTAGTCTGTTCAATGCCAAAGTCTTTACTCTTTTTATTTCCTTGCTTCCATGTGGTTTAAAAAATCAAATATAGAGCATTTCGTGTGTGGGCCACCTTGACAAGAAAACTGGGCACTCACTGAAGTCACTCACACTAAAAATAAACACCCCTCTTCCTCCCACGAGCTTCCCAAGGTTGCAAGGAGGAACTCTGGAGGTCTGCTGAGTGTAGGAATGCTGCATACAGTAATCTGACATCAGAGGGTATCTTTCAGATACATTTTTTTTCCTTATCTGAGTTTGCCTCTCTGACGTCATATACATTTTTGAAGTTTTTTTTAATAATGAAAAATTTCAAACATACACCAAAGTAGAGAAAACAGTATGTGGAGAAACTGGGTGCCTACACCCGGCTTCAGTAATTTCTACCTTAATTGTATGTGCTATATCACACTGACATAAATTATGGTGTGCTTCCATTTGGTCGTGAGTAGATAATGACCCATAGGCTTTTACTTTTCAGACCCTTGCTCTTACCCCAGTATGGGATGGATATTTGTCCCTCCAATACACAATCTTAATGGATAATCACTAGTGGTGGCTTATAAAAGCATAGTGAGAGACAACAATAAATCAGTTATCAAAATAAGGTACAGAGGGATATAAATATATCACTTTGAAAATGAAACAAGGCCAGGAGAAGAGTGTGAGGACTATGAGAATTAGGAGTGTGGGAACAAAAGCCCATTGGGAACCATTCTATCCTCATGGTTGCACCTGCGTGCATTCCATTCAGTGTTGGGAAGGGCACCGAAAGGACACAACAATCAGGAGATCACCAGATCACCGGAGAGACGTAATTGTCCTTTGTTGTGTGGGCTGTTTGCCTTCGGTATCACAGCTCGTCCCCCTTGAGAGAAATGGAGAGTCAAGGAAAGAAATGTGTTATGCTGTCATTTTTCAGTTATCCACATAAATGCTTGGGAACAGGGGCATGCATAGATGATAAAAAAGCATTTGCATTTGACTTTGGAATGCACTGTCCTACTTGCTTACCTACATTTGCCTGTGAGGTGGGTCCATCCTGGAAACTCCCTTTAAAAACCACAGAAGGCCATTCTGTCTCGGCCAGTCTTTGCTGCAACTGCTTGCTTGTTCCACGAGCCTGTGGCCCCACGTCTCCCCCACTAGCCTCTCGGTCTGTCGGTCTCCTTCTCTGATTTGACCCAAATGGCAGTGTTTCAGAAGACCCTGGTTCTTACACTATAAATGCACATTTTTTTAAAAGATTTTATTTATTTATTTGACAGAGAGAAACACAGCCAGAGAGGGAACACAAGCAGGGGGAGTGAGAGAGGGAGAAGCAGACTTTCTGCCGAGCAGGGAACCCGATGCGGGGCTCGATCCCAGTCTCCGGGATCATGACCTGAGCTGAAGGCAGTCGCTTAACCAACTGGGCCACCCAAGCGCCTCTAAATACACATTTAAAATATTGGCAAAATTGGAATTAGGCAGATGAGGTTCTCAGAGTGAAGCTGGGATTTTCCAAAACAATCCAGTTAACAGACTTGAAAGTGTTTGTCGAGTCTGTTCTCAGACACAGTTGCTGAAGACTTTGGACATCATAGAGCTTCTGGCTCATTCTCCTTGTCCACAGGGGTTCCGGCTCTCTCAGCAACTTCCTCCTAGCGCCAGTTTTCACATGATAACACGCCTGTTTCACCCGCTTGGTTCTGTCTTCTGGTGCCTCCCACCCTGGTACTGGGAAGTTTTTTTTTTTTTTTTCCTGATATTGTCCTCACAACAAATTGTCGGAAGAGAAGATAAGGTTTTCTCTAAGGGCAACAACGGCAAAGGTGCCTCTGTTTATGCATCTCATGCAGGAAGGGGAAAAAACTCGTTCTAATCTGCTTATGAATGCAGAATCCAACCCCAAACAAATTAGTCATTTACTTCACTGTATTGACAGGACATGCTTTTATTTGAGGACTCAAGCTGTTAAAAGAGCAAAGTGCAGGACTTAGGGGCACAGTATTTTTCCCATCTTGAATCACCTGGGACTTTTATTTCATTGCTTCTATTTCTTTGCTGCATGAGTGCATGTGATTTGCTGGATCATTTGTCCTGATTTTAGTTCAGATGTGCGGGTGATACAAAGTAACATAAAATACTTTGGTTTTTCATTGAAGAGAATTGCCTCTGTGTGGGTGAAATAATAAATATGATGAGAATAATAAAAACCCATATTTATTATGTGTTTCTATACCAGCACTGTCCTGAGTGCTTTACTTGCATTATTACCTCTCATTCTGTCCTTACAATATCCCTATTAGGTCAATTCCGTTATAATCCTCACTTTACAGAAAGGGGCACTGAGGCTTTAATGGAGTGAGTTGACCCACCTCACAGTAGTAAGAGCAGAGCTGTGGTTTGAGCAAGGGAGAATGAATCCAGAACACAAGCACACTCTCTCTCTTTCTCTCTCTCTCTCTCTCTCTCTCTCTCTCTCTCTCTCACACACACACACACACACACACACACACACACACCAGCCATTGAACATGGACCCAAGGCAAAATAGCCTTGCGCAGAAGAACCATGCACGAGAGTGAAGCCATAGGGATAAAGGTGGAGATGAGCATGAACCAGGCTGGTTGGGTTTGGTCAGGATGGGCTCAGGGGGCAAGAGAAGTATGAAGGAGGCAAAGGACATGGAAAAATAGTGGTAGAGATGAGGGGGGAGGCCAGTGAATAAGATATATAGAGGTAGTGGAGGAGTTTATAGGTCCAAAAAAGAAGTTACAGACAGTGGGAACACCTGTAGGCTACATGTCACTTTAAGAAAAAATGGTGGTCTGTTGCTTTGCTTTCTAATAGCAATGAGCTTATCTTGGAGACTAATGGGAAGGCACTCAATCTACTGTTTTTAGAGGCGTCCATCTCCCTGATGGGCTAGAATCGAGGTCTTACTTCTTAACCGACTGTTTTGATGTGAGTTTTCTTCTCGCTGTACTTTTCTTCTAAACATGTCAGATTTACTGAATGAAGTGAAGCCTATATATGCTTTTGAATTTGATGACTATTACTTATTGCCATATTTTACTATAAATTATTTCTTTTTAAGTCTTATTTGAAACACGTTAGGTTGTGTCCAACTCTTGATCGTGGCTCAGGTCATGATCTCTCCTTGCATCTGGCTCCATGCTAAGCTCGGAGTCTTTGTGGGATTCTCTCTCTTCCTCCCATCTACCCCTCCCCCTACTTGCACTCTCTTTCTCTCTCTCAATCAATAAATCTTAAAAAAAAAAAAGAGAGAGATGGTAGCCTTGAAAGTATGAAAGTGTCCTCTATAGTGAGTCCTATGAGATTTTATGATTAACATATACTTGACATTTTCGATCAAAGGGTTTATCTGCAGTGGTTTTACTGGAGTAGATAATTTACCTTTTTTAAGGTATATTTTACCTTGGTACCAGAGTCTTTGTTACCAAGGTAGAATGTCATAACTAAAACAATATCTAAATAGGAAAGAATGATATTTGCACCCAAGCAGTGTGGTATATAATTATATTTATGGTTGAATCATATTCTGAAATATAGTCTATAGTATAAACACTAGCACATAAAAATCACTTTACCAAACTCTTTAATAATACCTATTTACCTTTAAAATCCTGGTCTATTTCACTAAGGGCATATTACTATTCTTTTAATTGTTGACCCTTCTGACCATACAAATTCTTTTTTTTTTCTGATCATACAGATTCTTTTCATGTTTCATTGGAGTCATGTAAAATATTTTAGCTCAAAGGAAAAATGCTATGAATTTACAGTGATTTCAGAATTTAAAAATCTGTTTCCTATTTTGTTGATTAAGACCAAGGAGCATTGATTGTGAATAAAGACTATGCTATGTTGAAAACAAAATTAGGGATCTTGATGTTTCTCTGCCAGATAGCACAAAAACTAAAAACACCACAGGAATTTTTCAACATTATTAACCTCTTGACAATGTGTGGGTCGTGTAAAGGACAAATGAATGTTTTGGAGGGACCGAGAATGCCAATTTTAACAGACTGTCCGATCACTGTAGATAAATATTTGTGTTCCTGGGGATTATTTAATTTTTATCAAAGCAAATTGAATTGGAAACATGGCATATATTAAGTCATTGGTACTTATTGTCTAATTCTTTTTCCCATCGAAGTTTCTATGCACTGAAAGAACACTAAGTCATCAGTTAGACATACCACGTAACGATTCTTATCATAGCCAGACAAAATAAAAGCCTTTTAAGAAGCTACTTCATAAGACAACTGCATAGCTTTCCTCACAGGAACTTGTTAAACAAATAATGATTATTAAAGCTTTTGGGTCCATCGCTTACACCAGTTTAACGAGAGCAATTCCAAGACGTCTAGCCCATTCCACATTCCATGTGACTAACTATGGTATCCAGAGCTTGGAAAATATCCAGGCAACTCACAGTAGCTTTTCTCAAATGCTTTCTGGATACTGGATTTTAAAGAAAGTGATAGAATTATGCTTGCAGAGAGGAGTCTTCAAGGCATCCCCACTGTCCAGGCTATAAATGGTCTCAGTCGTATCTGAAAGTTATCTAAAAGGACCCAAACTAGGGGTGCCTGGGTGGCTCAGTGGGTTAAGCCACTGCCTTAGGCTCAGGTCATGATCGCGGAGACCCGGGGTCGAGCCCCACATCGGGCTCCCTGCTCTGCAGGAAGCCTGCTTCTCCCTCTCTCACTCCCCCTGCTTGTGTTTCCTCTCTAGTTGTATTTCTGTCTATCAAATAAATAAATAAAATCTTTAAAAAAATATAAAAAATAAAAGGACCCAAACTTGAAAACGTGGCAGGAATAGACCCTATCTGTATTGGAGTCAGCAAATGCTTGGATCCTAATTGTTAATGTGGAGATTAGTTTTTTTTTTTTGTTTTTTTTTTTTTTTTAGATTAGTTTGTTTTAATGAGACAGTGTATTAGCAATTTAGCACAAGCCTCCAATAGAGGTTATTGGGATTTGGAATGATTAGTTTTAAAATGGTGTTCATAGGAATCACGCCTCTGTGCTTGTCCTCATGGTCTGTTTGGGGTGGAAACAAAAGAAGGAAGATCTAGAGTGGACAGATCAGCATCAGAGAAAGGGAGGACAGGAACTGAGTCAGACAAAGGAGGGCTTTTGCAGGTCTGGGGTCAGTTCTGTGGTTATTAACTAAGCTAGGTGGGAGCATCAATTATCATCTCCAGCACGCAAAAGCTGTCGTGCAGGAAGAGACAGGGAGAAAGCCAGCTGATCCTCTCAGTCCCTGTCTCTTGCAAACAGGGTCTGGAATCCAGAACTTTGAAACGAAATCAAAAAGCCAAGACAAGGGGCCACAGAATAAAGTCACAGTAACCCAGCGAATAGCATGAGAGGCCTGGGACATTGGTACTAAGAGGCCATTAAGGGAAGTGGCCTATGTTTCCTGCTTAGAGCCTGAACTTGTAAAGATTTGGAGAAGGCCTGAGCCCAGAGTTTTATCTTTCTCATTTAATTTCTATTTATGAGGCACCTACTGTGTGCCAGGCACAGAGGCTATTATTGAACAAGGTGGACACATTTGCTCCTCTTCTAAAGGAGGCTTACAGCAAGCCAGGAAGTAATGAAATTTAAACAAATAACCCTAGAAGGAAATAAATGACACAAGAAATCGGAGAAGCTGAAGGAGCTGTTCTGGAGAAGAGGGGGACAGGCAACCTCTCTGAAGAAGCGCTAATTGAGAGTGAGAGTGAAGTTTGAGCGGGGCTGACACTGAAGGAGCTGGAGGAAGAACCTTGTGGAATGGCCTGGAGGTACAAGGGCAAAGAATCAAAGGACATGGATTTTCAGAATAAGGAGCACAGGAGAGATGGGGTGCAATGGGGGTGGGGAATAGAGAAATTGATAAGAGCTAGATGGTTCAGTTGGAGAGGAAAAGCAGTTGGTTATGACAAGGGACGGGCCACGTGGTCTAAGCACTGATTTGAAGGAACTCACTGTTTTGTTTTGTTGTAAACCAGGAAACAGATGATGAAGGATGGAAAATTCTGCCCATGCGTCATGAAGAGCTCAGTGAGGAAATTTCCTAAAGCAGAGATAAACTAGGAAGCAGATCCCTGGGTGCCCGATCTTGGTGTGCGAGTTTGTTTCTGAAGAGCCCAGGGTTGAAAATTAACTTCAGGGCAAAACACTACGGTCCAGAAGAGTGGTGGTAGTAGCCAGAGGCTTTACTCTTTGGATGACAGAACTAATGGGGCAGGATGGTGAGTCACCCCATGTGGGCTGCTGTGAAGCAGAGCATAATGAGGGTTTGCCTGGGAGGTGCATGAGGAGTCAAGTGGAAGAAACACAGAAAGCACCGTCCTTCTGGTGATTTCCTTCCTTTCACAGTCAGCTAAGTCATAGGTCCCCTGACGAGGTCTTTCAATGGATTAACAATATACTGTGCTCTTCCTTTGAATTTTTTAGGAAATACAAAAATTTACTGATATTAATAGCTAAAAAATAGTAGCAACTTCTTCTGGGTTAAATTGTGTCTCTCCAAAAGATTGTCGGGATCCTAATCCTCAGCACCTCAGAGTGCGATCTTTTTCAGCAATAAGGTCGTTGCCACTGTCATTAGTTAAATTAAAGTGAGGTCAGACTGGAGTAGGGTGGGCTCTTAATCTGACATGACTTAATCCAACATGACAGCAAGTCCTTGTGAGAAGAGGGAATTTGGACATAGAGACGGGCACAGTGGGAGATGGCCATGTGAAGACAGCGACACACCAGGAGAATGCCGTGGGAAGGTGGACACAGAGAGTGGGGTGATGTATGTATGAGCCAAGGAACGCCAAGAGTCATTGGCCCTCGCTGGAAACCTGGACAGAGACATGGAACAGTTCCTCTCAGAGCCTTTAGAAGGAACCAACCCTGCCAATACCCTGACCTCAGATGGAGGATGGTGGAACAATAAATTTCTTCTGTTCTAAGGCACCCAGTATTTGTAGCACATCTTTACAAAACTACTAGTGTCCCTTCCCGTTCCTCTGTATTATTGTCTTCTACCATTCCCCCTCACACTCTATTATTTATTAAGACCAAGTCATTTTTCCAACCACGTGTCCTCTTTCTGCCCAGAGTATCCTCCTTCCCTTCTTTGTCTGTCAGGCACTGATTTTATAATAATTTATAAATTTTAATTTTTGATTATAATATAGTTCACACATACACCAAAAAGTAACATAATAGACTCCATTTTTTCAGCATGTACATCAGATGACAGCTTTGGTATTGCCTGTTTGTTTCAAATCTTCCTCTTTCCTCTAAAAAGGAAATGTTCCTGATAAAGCGAACGCCTCCTCTCTTCCTACACACTTCCACTTCCCTCTTCTCCACGACGGTTGCTCTTCCTTAATTTTAAAGGAGTTTGCAGAACATCATGATTATCACCCAGGCCAACTTCATAACTCTGTCTCCTGTTCTCACAATACTCTACACACAACTTATGTGAAGCAATGATCATAATGTATTTTGATTGTAGTCTTTTTTTTTTTTTCTAGAGACCAAAGAAAATAACTCATCATTTCCAATCATTATCTGGTGCCAACACAATGTCAAGCTCTTGGTTAAACAATTTTAATTACATAATGTCTACATAAGAATGTTTGGCCCTCAGAAGAGCCCTATGCCTATCAGGACTAGAATTGTCATTCTTTCCCCCTCCCCCGAAATGGAAACTGAATTTTGCTTGTCTAATGTGATAGGTGATATTATTGGTCCACAATTCTCCCTTCCCTCCTCATTCTCACTGTGGGATACTGTGTGGGGTCTATTTCCCTGCTCCCTGAGGTTGGGCTTGGCCGTGTGATTTGTTTTGGTCATTGGACGATAAGCAGAAGTGACAGTGTGTCAGTTCCAAGCTGAGGCTTGAAGAGGTGTGTGTGTTTCCTCTCTCCCCTTCGTGCTTCTGCCATCCACAGTGAAAACATGCTCCAGGTAGAAGCTTGTCCCAGAATGAGGAGATGTGGGGAGCCAGCCTGACTCCAACCTGAAGGCTGGTTATAACCAAGCCTAGTAGAGCTTCAGCAAACATGCAGACTTGTGGTGTGGGCAAAAGTCAAAGCTTTCCCATGTAGATTACTAAGATTTGGGATGGGTGTTCCCATCATAACCTCATTATAATACCTCGCAGTTGATGATAGAGCCAGATTAGAATGCACACTGTCTGTTAGTAATCCAGAGTCTTCCTACTATTATTCTCTTATTCATCTATGCATTCAACAAACATTTATCACGTGTTTACTACAGAAAACAGCATGCACAACAAAAACTAAAAGCAAAGGGATTGTAGTCTCAGCTATCACAAAGAGCATGTTTCTAGTAAGGGAACTATATGGAAACAAGTAAGTTTAAACCAGATTATGGTGACAAACTTATAATGGTGCAAAAACCCTTCTGAGAGAGAATAATGGATTGGGTGAAGGACAGGAGAGGATGACCTTTATAGTGGCTAAGTTAGGGCTCTTTGAGGTGCTAGTGAAGCTGAGAGAGCGAATCTTTCTCTCTCTTGAATGGTCTCACATAATGGCCTTATTTTCTTTTATTTGCATAGTGTCAGCCCAGCTGTGTGCCTGTGTTCCAGGCTAACTAGTCGTCCTCGGTTTGTATCCTGTGTTCAGAGACCCACTGTGTTGTTTTGTAAATTCTTAGAGAAAGACCGAGAAACGCTCCATTTTTCCTTTTCCAGAGGGAGCAATTACCTACCCTCACTGGAACAAGCCAGAGTCCAGGCAATCTGATTTCTCTCAGGTGAGAGGTATTCTGCAGATGGAAAGCCAAAGGAAAAATGTGACTTTAGCAATGCTGTAGGGACTGTGGTCAGCACTGAACTTCTAAAGGCCTTTGTTTTCCATGTTTTGATTGGCCCCGGGAAGAGCCTGGAGCAGCCCGCACACCCATGTGTATCCATGTTAGTGGGGCTGAAAAGTGCTGACCCAGAATTGCAGATTGGGGCCCGTGGCTTGCCAGGGTAAACTTGTGTGATGCACTGTACATCCCTCCTAACAACACTGGTTCTTTTGTCACTTAAACAGAGGCTATTAAGAACACGAGTCATTAAAAAGAGCTTGAGGAGAGCAGACAACATTTTCCAATATTCTGTCTGTAGGTGATCCTCATGAAGTTTCAGGAGCTCTGGACGAAGTGAAGCCTTTCATGAATAACTAACAATAGATTCAGAACCATAATCTGAATTGATTAGAAGCAAGCAGTATTGCAAAATATGGCTTCTGAATGTCAAAATAAGTCCCCTATTATGGAGACTTGGATGAAGATGAGCTAAGGTATTTTTTTTAAATAGATGTAAGTATCACCAAGAAGAATATTTCCAAATCTTAAATTGGCCTGAGAATCTCTGGCTTACTGATGAAAGTACCAATTCAGAGACTGGTTTTAGGATTCCTTTTTCATATTTTTAGTACGCAGAAAGTACAATGGTAGGAAGAAGGAGGGGGAGAGGTTCTTATTCTGCCATCCAGGGAAAAGTCTGGTCAACATTTCCAAGCACTTCCTGCTCACATTTTTCTCTACAAGTGCTTCTTCCACAGCTGAGCTCATGCAGCATATGTAGTCTTGTTCATGTATTTTATTTCACTTTTCTGATTCTGTAGAAGAGATCAGGGATTGGCAGACTATGGGCCAAGTGTGGCACACTGTGTGAGTGGAGCACAGCCCCTCTCACTCACGCAGGGGCTCGTTGATGGTTGCTGAGTTTCCACAAAGAGCGGAATGGCATCATCTCTGAGCCCATGAGGCCCGCAAAGCCTAAATATTTGCTCTCAGGCCTTTACAGAAACAGCTTGCCAACCCCAAGAGTAGATTATTAAAGTTGCATGGGAACAATGTTGTGAGGCTCTTGTGAACATATACTAAAGGGTTATGCACCACTGACGTGCTCGCCAGCATTTGACGAGACTAGCTTTTCCACCTAAACGTGAGTTCCTATGGACGTTTCTGACGCCAAGCCATTATCACTTGGATCACATTAGCCCTCTCTTGCTTATTGGTATGTTTCCACTCGAAAACGTGCTCCCACCATCTGCCAAGTCCAGGGTTCATGTACACCAGTATCAGGATTGGGAATTCTTATTCCTGTGGAAAAAAAACTTGCTCCCCTGGAGTCAAGGGCCTATATGCAGTACCTTCTACCATGAGTCAGAGATCCACTCATTTCCAAAATCATTTGGTCTACCCACTGACTTTTTATTTTTCAAAGATTTCATTTATTTATTTGACAGAGAGAAACACAGCGGGAGAGGGAACACAAGCAAAGGGAGTGAGAGAGGGAGAAGCAGGCTTCCCGCCTGATGCAGGGCTCAATCTGGAGACCCTGGGCCACCAGGCACCCCTGCCCACTGATTTTCAACTCTTCCTTGACTGCATTTTCTAACCAGGTTTGCTTCTTGTTCCCGGTTATCAGTTATGATGTTGACATAGTGATAAAGAGAACAGGCAATAGACGGGAGAATTCTCAAATTCCTTGAGGTCATAAAATATATATGGATGTGCCTATATGTACGATGAAGGCTTGCTCAAGCAGAAAAGCTGATATTAGATTGAAGGTAGCAAATGGTATGAAAAATGTCTATGTGTAATTAATCCCACTGGTATATGTCAAGGGGTAAGGTTGAGTGAAATCTGTGGGCTTTATAATAAAATATTTCTCTCCTTTTAAGTTTAATATTCTCATCAAAGTAAGGGCAGCTTCTATACCATTGATTTTCTGCCACGGGTATTGTTTATATTAAGTATTATAAAGATATGTGTGGCATTTAGTCTCAAAAAGCAAATAATGCAAATGTCGGAACACAAATATTGCAGACGTCTCATGCTGAGTCACCTTATACAATGGTCTGCAGAAGCCCAATCAATAAGCAGTTTGGTTATCAGTGAGGTACCTGGCTTTCTTCCTATAGTCTTCACATTCAAAATATTAATACAAAAAAGCAAGCACACGTGATTTTGAGAGAGCACATTTCAAAACCATCCCCTAAACTTCCTGCTTTGCTTTATGTTCTCTTTATTCATTATTTTTCTACTTGCCTCTGTTTACTTTCCAGTTTTGTTGGCTGAGTGTCTGACCACTTCGAAATAAAATGTCATCCTCCTCATCAGATTCATACATTTGTTGAATTTGGACATGAAAATGGTTACCAACCCTGATCTAGAAGATGACACATTTTGATGCTTGAATTTATAGAACATCATGGCTAAAAAAGCTTTTTAAAGAAAACAGACCAATAAGTAAAACAAAATGCCAGTTCAGTTTACTACATACACAGAATAGTAACTTGCACTAGAGACATAGTATTTTTGGTTCACAAAACACACACATATTAGATGTAGAGAGCACTTAACTAATATTTATTGAATTAATGAATGCGTGAATAAATGAATAATATCCACCTCAACACCATCCTGTACATGCAATATTCCCCTCCCCTTTAACAATGAGAAAGTTGAGACTTGGAAAGATGAAGTGAATTACTAGGAGTTACACTGTTAATTAAGTGCTAAAGTTAGATACAAATGTAGGTAATTACTATCATAAGGGTAAGTACTATGTCTACTGTAGGGATGATAATATTATCAGTCCTACCACAATGATAACATAGTAGATGCTCATTAAATATAATTTTAAAAAAAGAAAAGTATGGGGCTAGATCTTTAAAGGAATATAAATCCCACAAAGGTAAAAAAATAGTAGCACAGAATCTGATTAAGTATTCAAATAATAGCAGAAGAGATTCAGAGGATAGCACAAAGCCACATTGGAACTGATAAACCCCCAAACTCAAAGGTTTTATTGACTTATTTCCACCTTGTATCACTATTATATGAAGTGATAGACTTTGATGCTTTCAACATTTTGATGGCATTTGATTTGTTCCTGCAGGAATTATTTCCATACATTTTTTTTGAATTTCCTTTTATATTACTTAATTAAAAAAATCCTCTTTTTCAAGTATGTAACACTAAATTTTCTGGGCATAAGAGACAAGATTTTCTCTCTTTTCTTTCTTTCTTTTTTTTTTTTGCATGTATCTGTGTGTATATGAAAGAAGTTCTATTTTTTTATTTTAATGTCCTCATTACCCTGCCCCTGTTTCTAAAGCCTAATACTATCCTCTCATGTTGAAAGATAAAAAGTCCACAAAGATAGTAATTTAGAAAATGAAAGTAAAAAATCACATCAATTTATCCTCTACCCACCCCCTTGGAAAAAAACACACTTAACACATGAGTTGTTTTCTCTTTTTCCTATGCACATACAATGACTAGCATCATGATTCATTCGTTGACCTAAGTTTGAAACCACATTAATTGCATCAACAGCTCTCTGCTCCCCACTAACCAACAGATAATGCCTGGTTGCTGATACTTTGTTAAAACAGCATTTTTGAGCAAATCATTAGTGGGAAGCTTTTCCCATATTTCCCTCCATTGATTCAGTATCTCAAGTAGCTCATTAAATCCTTCCTTCCTCCTTCTTCACAAGCCTCCTCCTTCTCTTGTGCACAATCAACTATAGGCAGAGTCTCCAGAATGTTCTCCTGTACTTTGCCATCCCATTATCTGCCTAATCCATCCTCCTCAGCATCTCAAATATTGTCTGCCTACAATACAAACCTAATTATGTCAGTCTTTCTCATGAAATTCTTTTGTATATGGTTATGTTATACCAAATTAAGTCCAAACTCCTTGAGAAGCTCATATAGACTCTGTCCGAGCCTCTGAGACACAAAACCACATCTTCTCAGTCTCACCTCTGATTCCAACTTAGAGGCAATTCTGGATCTGCTCATATTGTAATAGAGTCTCATCTCAAATGAATACTATGCATCTCTAGGACTTCTCCCATGCTACAGCTGGGAATGAGATCCTAGTTGTAAAGCTCACACATGGAGCCCCTAAATTTATGAAAGTTAACTTTGAGAGCAATCTTCAATCAATGAGGGATGGAAACATATGGATTAATGTTTTCCCCAGTTGTCCTTCTAGAGGACAGCTCTGAAATACTTTCTGTATGTTTCTTAGACACCAGAATTAAACCCCAGTATCCAAGAGCTGTGATATCAGATATGAACTTTTATGTAGACATTTTTCCCTTCCCCCATTTTCTCAGGTCCCCCATCTGTACTCTGGGATTATCTCCTTGACTAGGGCTTTGTTTTCTGGTAGAACCCAATCTACAATATATAGTACTAGACTCTCAATTGGAGTGATTTAGGAAGAGGAGACCTGGGAAAAAAGCCTTGGGCAATACAAGGTAACGAAGGCACTGGCAAGGTATGGGTCAATCATGGTCCATCATTACCATTTACATGCCTCGTGATAATGCTAAATGATAACTGCAGCAACCTTTGTCTGACACTAGCAAGATAGCCAGGAGCTCAGCCAGCTCAGGGATGAAGGTTACATCACCCCCACTAGGCTAAGAACCTGAATAAGTAGGAGTAGTGGCTGGAGGAGAGGGAAGTTTAATATAGGTGGTGGTGGAGGAAGGAGGTTAAAATATATCAGTGATAGCTTGGGACCAGTTGCAGCATTGAAGACTACAGACTACTGTAGTAATCTGTACCTATGAAGTGGTGTAAAGGTTGTAGCTGACCTTGAAGACTTAGAGGCTGAGGAATTTCTGAGGGGTACAAAAGATAGACTGTGTGAATTGCTACTGGATTCCTGACTCACCTCCTCTAAGCCCCACCTCTGATTTCAGCGCACACTCAATGGCTTACCTCAGGCTGACATCTTTTCTCAAGCACTGTCTGTTTTGCCCCTGGATGTTACCAAAGACCAGCTATGCTAGGTCTGCAAGTACATAGGGGGTGATAGATCCTCAAGTAAACTTCAACTAATGTGAGATAGGAGCGGTGGATACAAATCATCAATTCTCAGATGAACAAGTTCCAAAAGGCATTCTATATCTTCTCTAGAAAATTCCAGTCACGACTGAGTGCCGGTTGCCTACAACAGTTATTTTAATGATGGAGCTGTGCGTTTGCTTTTTTCCACTTTCCCTTGCTCTCCCCTCACTTCTGCCCTCTGTTTGCAACTTCTTTTTTTTTTTTTTTTTTTTTTTTTTTTTTTTTTTTTTTTTTTTTTTTTTTTTTTTTTTAATTTTTTTTTTTTTTTCTGTTTGCAACTTCTTGCCTCCAGCACTCATTTTGGGGAAATTCAAGCTAAGAAAAAAAAAAATCCTTACATTCCAATATATCTCTAGCTTCTATTTTCTACCCTATCTTATGCTGGCTGTCTTTGTTGCTTCCTTGGTATGTGCCAAGGAAATAAATGAAGAAATAGAAAAATACAGTAAATAATTGAATAGAATTTCCATAAGGACTTAAGCTGCTCAGTTGAAAAGGTCCACAATGTAGCCAAGAAAATGGTTGAAAATAGATTGTTTTTGAAGTTTTTCTCCATGAAAATTCTGTTTTTATCTCTACATCTGGTGTACAGCTGTTCTCCTGAGATTTTTCTTTGTGATCCTCTTGTGCCCAAACTTTTATTTCTTATACTCCATGTTTTCTTCCTTGGGGTACTTCCTCAATAGTCTTAGGATGCATACGAGGTAATTTTTTTGAGTCCCTGAATGTCTGAAGAACCCTTTATTTTTGCCTTCTGCATGATTGAATAAATATGGAATTACAGGTTAGAAATAATTTCCTTCAGATATTTGAAGGCAATATCTTTTTACTTTCAGTGTAATTGAAAAATCCCAAAGCAATTTTGTTCATAATCCTTCATATGTGATTTCTTTTTCCCTCTCTGGAAGCTTGTACAATCTTCTTTAGTCCCCAGTGTTCTGAAAATTCAAATGAAGTACCTTGATGAAACTTTTTTGTTTGTTTCTGATCTCTGTGTTAAAAATTTCCACAGATGTCTGACAATCCTTGGAAGGCTTTACATTTTTCAGTTGCCTTTTAAATAAATTAAAAGAAGAAACAAGATAATCTTCCTATTTACTCCTATTTACCATTTGACTGCTCTTCACCCTTTCCTATAACTCCTGCGATTTCATCTGATGTCATTTTCTTCAACCCGAAAAACTTCTTTTAGTGCAAACTGGCTGGTAGTAAATTTTCTAGTTTCCATTCATTTCAAAAAGTCCATTTTATCAATTGACAAGGCAAGAAACAATAAATGTTGGTGAGACTGTGGAGAAAGGAGAATCCTCTTGCACTGTGGGTAGGAATGCAAGTTGGTGCAGCCACTTTGGAAAACAGTGTGGAGTTTCCTCAAAAAACTACCCTATGACCCAGCAATTGCACTACTGGGTATTTGCCCCAAAGATACAGATGTAGTAAAAAGAAGGGCTATATGCACCCCAATGTTCATAGCAACAGTGTCCACAATAGCCACAATGTAGAAAGAACCAAGATGCCCTTCAACAGACAAATGGATAAAGAAGATGTGGTCCATATGTACAATGGAATATTACTGAGCCATCAGAAAGGATGAATACCCACCTTTTGCATCAACTTGGATGGGACTGGAGGAGATTATGCTAAGTGAAATAAGTCAAACAGAGAAAGTCAATTATCATACGATTTCACTTATTTGTGGAGCATAAGGAATAGCATGGAAGACATTAGCAGAAGGGAAAAATAAAGGGGGAGAAATCGGAGTAGGAGAAGAGCCACGAGAGACTATGGACTCTGGGAAACAAACTGAGAGTTTTAGAAGGGAGGGGAGTGAGGGGATGGGTGAACCTAGTGATGGGTATTAAGGAGGGCATATATTGCATGGAGCACTGGGTGTTATATGCAAACAATGAATCATGGAACACTACATCAAAAACTGATGATGTACTGTATGGTGACTAACATAACACAGATAAATAAATAAATAAATAAATAAATAAATAAATAAAGTCTATTTTATCTTCCTTCTCAAAGGATATTTTCACTGGATATATAATGCTGGTTTGATAGGTTTTCGTTTACTTCCATTTGCTCCATGGTGTTTTGTGTCCATTGTGACTGATGAGAAGTCAGGCACGACTTGTGTCATTATGTTCTTTCCCCTCTAGTTGCAATCAAGATTTTCCCTTTATCTTTGGTTTTTACTAGTTCAATTTTTGATGTACTTAGGTCTAAGTTTCTTTATATTTTACCTGCTTAAGATTCACCAGGACTCTTGGATATGTCAGGTAATATTTTAAACAAATTTGCAAATTTTAAGCCATTATTTCTTCAAATATTTTCCCTTTCATTTTCTTGTTCCTCTTTCTGTAGGTCTCCAATTATATGCATGTGTCTGTAAATCTCTTGCTATTATTGGTCCATAGTCATAAAGGATCTGAAAAATGAAGGCTCACTTTTTCAGTATATATTTGTTTTAGCAAGTCAATCTTAAAGCTCACTCTCACCACCCTCACTCCCACTTTCCCCCAAATCTTCAGTCTCTAGTTTTTAGGTTCATTCAGGAGGTCTCTACTTAAGGTATTATATGCTAGAATTCTAGAATTTCCATTTTGTTCTTTTTTTATAGCTTTCATTTTTCTGTTGCTATTCCACATCTGTTCACTCTTGAGGACCATAATTTCTCTCAAGCCCTTGAATATATTTGTGATACCTGCTTTAAATTCTTTTTTTTTTTTGATAATTATGATGTCTACATCATTTCAGAGTTTCCTTTGTCTTGATTGTTTTGTCTCTTGACTGTAGATCACATTTCCCCTTTCTTCTAGTGACTTGGCATTGCAGATAGTTTGTTATTGAGATTTTGGGTCTTTTCCCTTTGTCTGAAGAATGCTGATCTTTTTTGCATGGGGGTGGTGGCCAATCAGCTGAAATTTCTTTTTTTTCAGCCTTTTAATGATTGCTCTCTGCTGGGCTGTCTGGGACCTCCTCCATGTATGTGTATGCACAGTTCAGTGGTTGGTCAAGGATTTGAAGGGAGTTTATATGGAGATTTGAGGGCTTTTTCTCTGTTGTTCCCTCCTTTCAGTCACTTTGGCATCCCTGATGAATCCCTGATTCATTCTCTGACTCCTTAAGTCAGAAAGACAATGGCTCTCTTTATGAATTTTAACCACCCTGAATCTCATGGATTGAGAAATGCCCTCAGAAGAAAAGTTTTCTAAAAGTAAGTCTCACTCAGTCCAATTGCCTTTTGCAAAGGGCTGAATCACCTCTATCTTGGACTCTTTTTGACTGTTCTCAAGTAACTTCAAATAATTTTTTTGTTTGTTTGTTTTATTTTGTTTTAAAGATTTTGTTTCTTTATTTGACAGAGAGAGAGGTCACAAGTAGGCAGAGAGGCAGGCAGAGAGAGAGGAGGAAACAGGCTCCCTGCTGAGCAGAGAGCCCGATGAGGGCCTTGATCCCAGGACCCTGAGATCATGACCTGAGCTGAAGGCAGAGACTTTAAACCCAGGTGCCCAAATAATTGTTTTGTATACTGATTTGGAGTTTATAATTGTTATCTGTAGGGTGATTAGGCTAATATAGGTATCCAACCATTTCTAAAACTGGACTCTTATATAGATCTTACTCTGTCACATATCTCTTTAAAAAACTTCAGTGGTGGAGTGGCTGGGTGGTTCAGTCGGTTAGGTGTCTGCCTTTAGCTTGGATTATGCTCCCAGGGTTCTAGGATTGAGTCTGCCCCATTGCAGGCTCCTTGCTCAAAGAGGAGTCTGCTTGTCCCTCTTCCTCTGTCCCTCCCCTGGCTTGTGCTCTCTCTTGTTCACTCTCTCAAAATGATAAATAAAATCTTCAAACAAAAAGTAGAAACAACTCTAGTGGTTATTCCTTGTCTATAGATTATTACACCAAATACACTCTACCTTTTGTCAGTGTGTTAAAAAAATTTCCCCACAGGGTGCCTGGGTGGCTCAGTCAGTTAAGCGTCTGCTTTTGGCTCATGATGCCAGGTCCTCTGATTCCAGGTCATGAACCCAGTGTCCTGGGATCAAGCCCTGCATCACATTGGGCTCCTTGCTCAGTGGGGAACCTATTTCTCCCTCTCATTCTGCCTGCCACTCCCTCTACTTGTGCTCTCTCTGTCATATAAATAAATAAAATCCTTAAGAAAAAAATTTCCCCTACAACAGACCCTATATTCTGGCCAAACTAAACTGTTCCCCAAACATTTTGCTGCGCTTCTTTGTTCACTGAATTCTTCATAATAACATTTCTCCTAAATTTGCATGCCTCAATCCTGACTGTTCTTCAAGGTCTAACACAAATGTCAACTCCTCCATGAAAGCTATCCTTAGCTACACAGTGTGAAGTGACTTCATTCTCTACTAAATACCTCTTTATATTTATTTCCCTCATTTAATAAGCCACTCAGGTGGTAGAAGCATTATAAGCATCAGTAAATTGAAAGATGAGTAAGACACAGTCCCCACCCAAGAAATTTCTGCTCCCATAATGGTAGAGAAAACAAAGTCAATAGGAAGGGGGTAAATGCTGCGGGCAGAAGTTGCTGTGGGAAGCTCTAAAGAGGAACTCAGTCTGGGCACCAGGGACAACGTCTTGAGTTAAGTATTCCTAGTCAGTGTCTTGAACAATGAATTATCTGGATTAGGTACACGGACCAGAAGGGGAGAAACATTCCTGAAAGAGAACAAATTGGAAGGCACACGAGTATGAATTCCCATTAACACTGAGCGTTCTGTTCTCAGGGGATCTGATCTCCTGGGAGATGGTAGGAGGTGTGACCATGTAGCCACAGCTCCTGCCCCTCCAAGCATCTGCTGGATGACTCTCCCTTCCTGGCTTCTGCAGGGTCAGCCCTGTCCTGAGGTCCAGCTCTCTCAACCAACCTACGTTTGCACAATAGAAGTAGATGTGGGAATCATCTAGAAAGGATCTTTTTCATTCTACTGATTTGGCTATGTGTCTTGTTATGACCTGCATGGGGGCAGGGACAATGCCAAATGCGTTTAGTTCTTATAACCTAAGAGACAGCTTCAGTACTACATAATCTATCATTTAATTTGATTGAATGGAGGAGGAAATTCTTCCTGACCTTTGCACCAGCTTTATTAAAGTTATAACAATGAGCTAGCTCATTACACATGCTCTGGGGCGTGAAACTGAAGGAGAAATTTTAAAATTGGGAATACATTCAATAAAACTACACATAATGTTTACAAGGGTGTGTGAGTGTGTTTGGAGGAGGGGCACGTACAAAGAAAATAAAAATAAGCTTTCTTTAGCGCAGTAAAGTTTCCAGCTAATTTTCATTTCCTTTGCTTTTTATAAATATCGTTTTTAAAGGATATGTGAAATGAATACAGGGTCAAAGGAAGAAAACTTGACAGAAAATAATAGGTGAGGAACAGCAATGATTTAAGAGCTGTGACAAAGAGTGTTAGAAATCGAGGAGCTTTTGGCTTGCAGCATTTAAGAAGAGCCTCATATGAGAAGGCTGATCTATGAAGGGTGATGACCATCTCCATCAGGGACCAGACAGGAGGCAACAGGCTTAAATTTCAGAATGAGGGATTTAGATAAGAGAGAAGGGAAAATTTTCAGACAGTGCGATTTGATAGACACTGGAATGTGTATCTGGGGAAGCTTGTGGAATTTCCTTCTCTAGAGGTCTTCTAAAAATAGAACAGTGTTCCATCTGCCTGAAGGATGGACTCTGTTTGACCTTTCAAAGTGTCCATTGGACCCGGAAGGTGCCCCATACCTCAGAGAAGAAAGCGAACCTGAATCACCCTGGGTGGCTTGAGTAATGAGAATAAGGTGCAAAAATTTCATATTCGACTTCACATAAGTCACATATGTAAATATGGCTGTTATAGTTAGTTCTTCTTTCTTTTCCTTTTGGTTGAATGTTTTTATTTGTTTGTTTGTTTTTTAAGATTTATTTATTGATTTATTTGACAGAGAGAGAGAGAGATCACAAGTAGGCAGAGAGGCAGGCAGAGAGAGGAAGAGGCAGGCTCCCTACTGAGAAGAGAGCCCGATGCGGGCCTCGATCCCAGGACCCTGAGATCATGACCTGAGCTGAAGGCAGAGGCTTTAACCCACTGAGCCACCCAGGCGCCCTTTATTTGGGTTTAAGTAAAAATATTGTAGGGAAAGAAGGAAGAACTCTGCTCATCTTACTTTAGGGCCTATTTTTATAAGGACATAGACAAGAAGAAAAGGATATTTTGGACATCTTTGATTTTGCTTTCACTTCCTCTTCTAAATTTAAAAAACACTGCTTTTTCTGTTGGAGTTGATATTTTGAGGGTAAAATTTTAAAAAATTAATTTAGTCTAAGTATTTCTTACCGTGTTTTCGGTATCTCAAACTGGGAGAGGTTCTCTGTATTTAATTTCCTCTCAGGAAGTTTATCTTCAGAAGTCCAAGTGTGAGGTCAAGTTTTGGGTTGCCGGAAATGGTAAATGTCCTTTACTGTCTGAACACCCAGACAACACTTAATAAAACATCCTCCTTTGTGGACATTGGTAAGGATTAAGGTGCTTTCACCATTTCCTTTTATTTTATAATTGGTGAATTCTGGATTCAGTAAGAGCTGTATTCTCTGGATTCAGCTGTAACTGCAGCTTTCCAGTTATGGGTTGTAGCCATCTTTTTTCCTTTCTAGAAATCAAAATGTCGTTAAAGACCAAAAGGGATGTGAGCTTTAGAGCTCGTTATTTGGTTATTTGCCTCAAGCAACAACCGTGGCAGGGTGTTCTTGACTTGATTTCTAACTGTTTCACTTGATTTGAGGACAGTCACAGGATAAAGCAGTGAGTCGTAATTCCTCATGTTCATATAGCTCTTGTCAAAATGTTTACTCATCTAATACCTAATTTCATCTTAACAAGAGCCTTGTCCGCATCATGGTCTTACAGGTGAGAAAATGGGCTCTCAGTATGGAGATGTGACTTGCGCAAGATCACAACACTAGAAAACGCAGGATTGGAACAATCCTGATTTCAAAGCCTATGTCTTTTACCACTACCTCATGCTGTGTATGAGAATGTATGAGGAAAAAACCCTCATGGTTTTTTTTTCTGCCATCGATGAGATCTTTGTCTCTGATTCATTCTGAGCCAATATCATATTAGAGACCATGACACTAATGTTATTGTCACTAAATAGAAATTGTGCTAGCATTCTCATGGAGTAAAATACCGATTTTTTTAAAAAAAAAATCTTGCCGTTCCACATAGGTCATGCAAATTTCTGATAGGGCAGTCCATATGGAGATTACAATTCATTCTAATTCAGGCTCGCTTTCGGTTATTAAGCAACATTTTGTTTTTATGACAAAACTTACTTTAATTCTCATATCAGTCAATGACAGAAATAAAATATTAACAACTCCCCCGATCCCTGGATCTCTGTCTTGGGTGTCTTTGGGGGTACAGTGGCTTTATTTCCTTCCCTAACAGTTCGGAAGTTTGTTTAATACTGAGTCAGAGGAAGCATTCTAGCTGAGTCCTCACATGGTCTTGTTTACAGCTCCGGAGTGCACATAATAGATAAGCTACTGATTTCCACAAGAACCCCCACGTTTCCTGGGTGTGTGGGCGTGTGTGCTTGTGCCTGTGAATTACAATTGTGCAATCCGCCTGCTAGCCGCCTCAGGTTGCAGAGCCATTTCTGATCTCTAAAATATTTCTTTCCCAAGCCTAATTCATCAACCAAAAACCATTGTGTTCCATGGGAGCTGTGCTGGTAACTAATAATTAACACTGAAAAGCCCATGAGTTTGTAACAAGATCAAACTTGATATTGAGGCAGGGAGTAGGCCAATTTGCCTGAGGAACTGTTGTGAAATAAAGCTGCAAATGGCCATAGATGAACACTGTTCCATCTGGAGAATTTCTCTCCTGGTTTGTAATTATAACCGTCACTTACAGAAAGCCCAGTTAGGTCAGCATCATCTTATTTAATTCTAACTGTAGCCCTGAAAGATAAATATGGCTGAAGCACTGTTACAGAAGAAAGGTGACCAGGGATTCCATAATGTGTCTTGTAGTGGGGTGATGGTAAGTGATAGGATGATGAAGGGGGGCAGGGGCTGTTGGACTCCAACAACCGAGTAGCTTCCACAAATCTCTCTTTTCTTCCTTTTTTGGCGTGACTTTGCATGAAACTTAATTGTAGGTTACATAAGGTATAGAGTTTATTAGAAGAACGGTCCCTGAATAATAAGGGGATTCAGCCTACAGGTGTTTGGAAGATGATGGTGATAGGCTGAGAATAGCTCCATTAAGCTATTGAATATTTCAGGGAAGGTGATCTGAGGCAGAAATGTCACAGAGACTTCAGATCATTCTTGTCTGGAGATGGCAAATGTGTACATGACTGCTTATGTAATTGGTCTTGGGAAGGGCGCCGAAATGATTGAATCCATCATGAATAAATACTGGACACAAAAGATGCAGAAGCAGATTTTTTGAACTAATTTTTATCTTTTATTAAAATCTTTTTAAGATTATCTATTTATTATTATTATTATTTTTTTTAAATGGATTTTCTCCTTTTTTTTTTTTGTTTTTTTTTTTTTAAAGATTTTATTTATTTGACAGAGAGAAACACAGCTAGAGAGGGAACACAAGCAGGGGGAGTGAGAGAGGGAGAAGCAGGCTTCCCGACGAGCAGGGAGCCCGATGTGGGGCTCGATCCCGGGTCTCCAGGATCATGTCCTGAGTGGAAGGCAGTCGCTTAACCAACTGAGCCACCCAGGCGCCCCTATTATTATTATTTTTGAGAGACAGAGAGCCCAATGTGGGGCTGGATCTCAGGACCTTGAGGTCATGAGCTGAGCAGAAAGCAAGAGTCGAATGCCTAACCAACTGAGCCACCCAGGCATCCCTTGAACCAACTTTTTGCATCAAAACTAAGCAACCTGTATTATCTCAAGATTGTGCTTACAAAATTTAGGCATTCTTTCTAACTTTTATTTTTAAAAGCCGTCATAAGGGGCACCTGGGTGGGTTAGTCGTTAAGCATCTTCCTTTGGCTCAGGTCATGATCTGGGAGTCCCAGGATCAAGCCCCACATCTGGGCTCCCTGCTCCATGGGAAGCCTGCTTCTTCCCCTCTCACTCCCCCTGCTTGTGTTCCCTCTCTAGCTCTGTTTCTTCTCTCTGTCATAAATAAATAAAATCTTTTAAAAAAAAAGCTATCATGATTCTTTCCCTTTGTTTTCTCTTTCCAGCTGCAGCTGCTACTGAATTTGAGGCATTCCATATATCACTTTTGCAGTGATAGCTTTATTTTTGCAAAGCAAATACAATAGAGCTTGTGGGGATATAGAATTCAGGCACTGAGAAACCTAAATGAATGTGTAAGAATGACCACAAGGCACCAAACGTGGGTGTATTTATCCGCTTGTCTCGTTACTAAGAGGTTTCAGTTCTAACAAATATCCGGAAGGATTTAGCTTTGGGGAAGTGGGAAGGGATGAGGAGTGGAATAAAAGTTTTGAAAATGTAAACAATCCATTTGCGCTTCCAACCAATATACTCTATTTTCTTTAAATCAGAAACAGGATTCTTTAATGGGCAGTTAGGAAAAGATTTTACCACCAGTGTATACACAGGCATTAGAAAGTTGATTTTACAATTTATTTAGTATATTAACAAGAAGACATTTCATTGCAAGAAAAAATGGAAACTGCCAAGTAAATATTAGTCGTTAGAACATCAATTAAGACGTTTTGTGGCCCAGAAATGCATCTGTCTCACTGACATTTGCTCTGCTCCATTTGCAAGTTAGTTGTGTTGTAGCAATTCTATCTGACGTCCTACTCCTTAAATAGGTCATGTGGTTTCCTTGACACAGAGGGCAAGTGAAGTTCCTTTTCATTTTCTTCTAAAAATTTTTAAAGTAGGCTCCACACCCAGCATGGAACCCAACACCGGGCACGATGTGGGGCCCAAACTCACCATCCTGAGATCAAGACCTGAGCTGAGGTTTAGTGTTGGATGCTTAACCAACTGAGCCACACCAGGGCTCTTCCTTTTCTCTTTCTTTCAGAGACAGCATAGGACCCTGTAGATATTCAGTTCTGGGGTCAGACTACTTGGGTTAAATCCCAGCTCTGCCTCTATCAAGTTTTATGACCTTGGGCAAGTTAGTTAACCTCTTTGTGTTCCCAGTTTCTTTTCCTGTAGATTGGGGATGATAATCATGTTACTTATCTCATGGGTCATCATGAAGATTAAAATGAAAGAATTAGAGTACACACACATAATGAGAGATCAATAAATGTAAATATTTTTGAAATTTACAGATAGTCATAGTCACCTTTTTTGGGCATACAGTTCTATGAGTTTTAATACATAATAGATTATTGTAACTACCCACATACTGACAGAATAGGATACAGAATAATTTCAGAAGACTTCCCTTATGCACTTCTCTGTGGTCAGACACACTAATGTCACCTAGCCCCTGGTTACCACATCGTGGGGCTCGATCTGAGATCATGACCTGAGCTGAAACCAAGAGTCGGTCACCTAGCTGACTGCCCCACCCAGCGCCCCTCTAATTACCATATATTTGGTCCTTACATAGTTTTGCTTTTTTATAAAATGTCATATAAATGGAATCGTATTGTATGTAATCTTTCGAGATTAGCATTCACTTGCATTATGTACTTGTGGTACAACCTGATTTATAAAGGAACTCCATCCGAAATCCATCTGACTTCATAGAAAAAGAATTAGATAAGTTTTTTTTTTTTTTTTAAAGATCATTAAAGAGAAGAAAGCACATGGATTCATATCATCCAGAAGGAGACTTTGGTCTAATATAAGAAAGGAATTTTCCAGAGTTATCAAAATATCAAATATGCTACATCTTTAAGAGGAAATTATCTCCCTGTCATTAGGAGTGTAGACACATAAACTGAAGGGCTATTTGGAAGTCCAGGTAAAGAAAATGCAAGAGTCAAATGTAAATTAACCAAGAGAAAAGTTGAGAATGGTGGTGTGTGGTATTTTGCACGTGGGGCCTGGAGTGGGACAAGTGTTGGAAGGTCATGAATCATCCCAAATAATCTGTAAATGTAATCATATTTGCTTCATGCCTTGTGGGTGCCAGCCAACTGCAGCTGGGTGCAGGGGGGAACTGGGACCCTTGTCACCTCTGCAGCTGAACTGTACACGTGGAGAGGTTAGGCAGCAACCATTAGAGAGGATGGAGAAGAGGTCAGATCCTGACCTGGACTGAAAGAGAGTGATGGGGTAAGGATGGCAAGATTGAAGGAAGGACAGGAGCTCGGCCTAGGCTGAGAAGACAAAGCTCCTACTTTGTACTGCATATTTGGTCCCAGAGGCAACAATTAACATGGAATTTTACAAATATCATGCGTATTTTCCTAATTTACACAGATGCACACCCATGTGTAATTGTGTATCATGGATGTGAATATATGTGTTTAACTTGATTCTTCTTCACTCTGCAAATCCATTAATTTTCTCCTAAAGACCTGAAAGTTCACTGTGCCAGCTATGATTTTTCTGGCTATGTCCTAGGGTAATTATGTGGTATTTGATTAAAGCCTTGAGTCAAGACTCTGTAGGAGAAATTGTATTTTTCATGTTATAGATGAGGCAGCCGAGGTTCAGAGGGGTGAAGTGACTTACTCAGAGAAACAGAGATAGTAAATACAGAGAGAGTGAGAGCTGCTTCTCAGGAATGTCTGTTTATTTTCAGTCTGGGCGTTTGCCTTCACTCTGCTTTTATACATTCATGAAAATGGTTGGATTTTGGTCTTTTATTCTACTTGGAAATCCATGATCCATTTTTATTTTATTATTTTTTTAAAAAGATTTCTTTATTTGAGAGAGAACGAGAGTGAGCAGAGGGAGGGGCAGAGAGAGAGGAAGAGAGAGAATCCCAAGCAGGCTCCCGCTGAGCGCAGAGCCCAACGTGGGGCTCGATCTGAGATCATGACCTGAGCTGAAACCAAGAGTCGGTCACCTAGCTGACTGCCCCACCCAGCGCCCCTCTAATTTTAAATACAAGGGAAAACAATCTGACATTTTAAAGTATACTCTATAATGATACTTTATGTGTTTGTTATTATTAATGGTGATAAAACTTTATATCCAGGTACTCACTGAATTTAGCAAGGATTTCAGGAAAGAAAAGCTAAGCTGTGGAAAGGTCTTGGAATCAGAGGACCTGAGTTAAAATTTTAGTTCTGTTCATCATAGCTGCCTGGTTTTTCTCAGCTTTGTGTTCTTTGGTGAATTGAAAATGTAATACCATGGATATTATGTCGTTTAATGACAAAATGATTGGGCAAATCATGGTAGGCATTTAGTAGGAATTTGAGAAATTAGGAAAGGTAACTAAGAAGCACTTCTAATTTCGTGACTTCAGTATGACAAAAAAGGCTAAAGTTTTATTTGGACTGTAGTCACTTTGGGGCTCTGGTTTGTGCTTGGTCGTTTTATAGTAGGACGGGCAGGACTATTTTGTTTACATTCAACTCAATTTTACACTTTTAAGTATGAATCTAGATCAACAGGGAATACATTGAATAAATTAAAGTATTAGGTCTATATAGATTTTCAGGATAGTTCATATATATACATATATGGCATTCTTTTCTGCTCTTAATTGCTCTCATATGAAGATTAATAAACCCCGCTAGAGGGGCGCCTCGGTGGCTCAGTTGGTTAAGCGACTGCCTTCGGCTCAGGTCATGATCCTGGAGACCCGGGATCGAGTCCCACATCGGGCTCCCTGCTCAGCGGGAAGCCTGCTTCTCCCTCTCTCACTCCCCCTGCTGTGTTCCCTCTCTCGCTGTGTTTCTCTCTGTCAAATAAATAAAGATCTTAAAAAAAATTTAAAAAAAAATAAACCCCCCTAGAGATTTCATTACTAAAAGTGAAAGAAGCCAGGCGGGGCTGAGAATTTATTTGAACCTGTTTCACTTTAGCATATTGCTTTTCACTTGAGCTCTTCTCTCTGATAGAAGAGAAATGCAAGTGTGAGTCATCAGGGAGTCTGTTCCACTAGGATTCTAGTGGAACTTTTCTCTAACTTACAGCTGTGGTGGCCCTAAGGCTATATTCTTCCATTTTTGAGTCTGGCATCTTTTACCTTTTAGTGGCATTTTTGTTGTTGTTGTTGCTATTCCTTAGAAATTCAGTTCTACTTCTCAAGTATATTTATTGAATGTTTGCTCCTCCTCAAATCCCACGTGCTGGGGCTTGTTGACCTAGGGAGGAGGCCAAGACACAGCAAGTGAGGACAGCTGAAGTTGGGGAAACCAGAGAGGAGGCAGAGGCTGGCTGGGCAGAAAAGAAAAGAGAAGCCAGCATGAGGAAAGCTGAGGTTTGATGACGAGGACAGCGGGGTGCTCAGCTGTAGGTAGCTGCCATGTTGTTAAAGCAGGAGGCGGGGAGGGCAGGCACTCCAGATCACTGCTGGAAGCGGGGCTGTGTCCCCAGATGTCAGCTGTGTTTCACTTCTCCCAGCTGCACCGGTGAGTGCTGGTTCCATCTTTTTAAAGGCACAGATCACAGCTTCTGGTATTAGAGATGAGAGTTAATACAAAGCTTACTTGTTGAAGTATGTTTGAGGATGCAGTTTGTTTTTGTTCCATTTGTTTTCAACTCTGGTGGGGAGTTTTTCTCTTCTACTCGCAACTCCTCAGTGTACAGGTGAAACCATGTTGATAGTGCCCGAAAGGTCCCAAGTAATGACTCCATAGTACACTTCAGGCAAGTTGATTAAATAGAGTCGAAGTTAACTGCAAAACTTTTAATTCCCTTAAAGATGCCACAACCTAAACAAGACCTTTTGTGCGTTTTCTAACTCTTTTCAGCATATCTGACAGGTTGCATAATAGCCATTTGTCCTAAAAACGGACATCTTTATGGCAGAAATTACTGAAAAAGACATGGCAAACATCTCCAGCGGCTTCCCAATGGATTTGTGGCTTCTTTTTTTTCCCACACTATGCTGGGCATTATCAATATTTTTGTTTAAAAAATGAAAAATAGCAGGACGCCTGTGTGGCTCAGTTAAGGGTCCGACTCCTGATCTCAGCTCAGGTCATGTTCTCACGGTTTTGAGATCGAGCCCCATGTTGGGCTCCGTGTTGGGCACGGGGTCTCCTTGAGATTCTCTCTCTCCTTCTCACTCTGCCCCACCACCCCTTAAAAATACTGAAAAATCACTTTCACCTATATTTGAACCTTATAAGAACATCGTGTTATAGATGTTATCTTTGTTTTGCAGGGAAAGATCAGAGTAGTTATTTATTTTGTCCAAGAACATACGGCTAGTAAATAAATAAAATCAGATTCTGTATACCAACTCAGGGGCTTTGCTCTCACTTCTAGAGCACACAGATTTTGTATAGCTGCTGACAAAATACTGAGTGATATAGATGATATACACTGAAATGAATCTGTCATTCATGCTGTAATATCTTGCCTTCTCCTTGTTTCTCTCATTTCCTTAGTTTAACAACCTTATCTCTTTTTTTAAAGTAATTTTTAATCACTTTTTAATTTTTTTAAAATTTTAATTCCCATATAATTAACATAGTGTTATAATAGTTGTAGGTGTATAATC
Organism: Spilogale gracilis; assembly: GCA_004023965.1. Taxonomy (NCBI): domain Eukaryota; kingdom Metazoa; phylum Chordata; class Mammalia; order Carnivora; family Mephitidae; genus Spilogale; species Spilogale gracilis. The sequence continues at coordinate 63,934 of PITA01003886.1, forward strand.
TAGTGTTTCATTGATTCTACACATTACTCAGCACCCCTCGCTATAAGTGTACTCTTCATCCCCTTCACCTATTTCACCCCTCTTCCCCCAACCACCTAGTTGAGTCTGGGTTTTTTTTGTCTCTTTTCTTCTTTGTTTTGTTTCTTAAATTCCACACATGAGTGAAATCCTGGTATTTGTCTTTCTCTGATTGACTTATTTCACTTAGCAGTATGCTCTCTAGGTCCATCCATGTTGTTGCAAATGGCAAGATTTTATTCTTCTTTATGGCTGACTAGTATTCCATTAAACATACGTACCATATCTTCTTTAGCCATTCATCTATCAATGGACACTGGGATTCAATATTTGGTTATTATAAATAATGCTTCAGTAAACAGGGATGCACATATCTTTTCAAATTAATGTTTTCATATTCTTTGGGTAAATACCCAATAGTGGAATTATTAGATCATATGATAATTATGATTTTTATTCTTTGAAAAACCTCCGTACAATTTTCCATGGTGGCTGCACCAGTTTGCATTCCCATGAACAGTGCACAAGGGTTCCTTTTCCTCCACATCCCGCCCATCCCTTGTTGTTTCTTTTGTTTTTGACTTTAACCATTCTGGTAAGTGTGATGTGATATCTCATTGTGGTTTTGATTTGCATTTCCCTGGCGATGAGTGATGTTGAGCACATTTTCATGTGTCTGTTGGCTATCTGGATGTTTTCTTTGGAGAAATAACTGTTCCTGTCTTCTGCCCATTTTTTAATTGGATTATTCAGGGTTTTTGGTGTTGAGTTGTAAAGGTTTTTCTTTAAAGATATATTTTGGATACTAACCCTTTATTGGATATGTCATTTGCAAGTATCTCTTTTTACCAGGTGCAAAATTGTAGTCATATGGTGTAGGCACAAAATTCAATAGTGAGAGGGAGACTTGTTATCAAGAAGGTCAGTAACATACAAGAGTATATGGAGAGCTTTATTGTGTGTCTGGGGGTATCTTAAACCTGAAAAAAGAAAAAGAAAAGAAAAAAATGAAGAAGGAAAAAAACCACTTACTATTTGAAAAAGACTAAAAATCCCAATTAACACCATAAACCACATACCAAGATGAAATCCAGATTGATTAAAAATGTTAAAGTAAAAAATCATTAAAAATCTATAAGAACATGAATGTTTACCTCATCTTTGGAGAAACAGGAATTTTTAAGCATAAAGGTAATGAAAAAAAGCACAAATGTTTATAGATTTGGTTACATAAAAGTTGACTTTTGAATAGTCATAAATGAACAAAATGAAGAAAATGAAAATAAAACAACAAATATGAAAATATTTGACATCAGATTAAGAAGGGCTGTCATTTTTAATATATAAAAAGTTCTTATAGATCAAAACCAAAAATCTCTAAGACTGCAGTAAAAAAATGGATAAAAGGTTAACCAGAAAATTCAGTGAAGAAAAAATAGAAGGGGCTAATTTTTTTAATTAACATGTAATGCATTATTTGTTTCAGGGGTATAGTTCTGTGAATCATCAGTCTTACATAATTCACAGCACTCACCATAGCACATACCCTTCCCAATGTTCAAACTCCCCATCCCTCCTCCCCAACTCCCCCTGCAACCTCAGTGTGTTTCCTGAAATTAAGAGTTTCTTATGGTTTGTCCTCCTCCCCTGTCCCATCTTGTTTCATTTTCCCCTCCATTGTCCCCATGACCCGCCCCCCCTGCCCCGCCTCTCAAATTTAAGAGGCTATTTTTAATTCAAAGATTTCAACTCACTTTCTAAGAAAAGCATTAATTAAAATAAGATAGCCTTTTTCTACCAAAATAGAATGAATATTTCAAAATATAAATTCAAATTTTGTTAAGGGTCTGGTGATGGACACATATTGGTGGGTTCATAAATTGGTGTATGCTCTCTGGAGAGCACTTGAAATTTTTTTTTGAGAACCTCAAATAAGTTAGTGCCTTTGACCTCATAATTCTCTTTCTAGGACTATACTCTGTGGTTTTAGTAAAAATTTCAAACAAAGATAGATAAATATCATTGAAATGTATTTATCTATGATATATATTACAAAATGATATATATATAACTTTGCATATATATACAAAGATTTTTATTTCAATATTTTAGGAAATCTTTTTATTATGGAAAATTTTACACCAATATAAAAGTAGAGAGAATGTGACAGTCAGTTTCTATGTATCTTTTACCTGTCTTCAGAAAATAATAATATTTTCCCACTCCTATTTCCTCTGTTTCTGTTTGCTTTCTGTCCAGGACTATTTTAAAGCAAATGAAAGACTTCTTATTATTTTATTTGTAAATACTTCTGTATGATAAAAGCTTTAAAAGGTATCCAAAGACCATTATTAACTTTAAGGGAATTAAACAGGTCTACATTCACATTTCTTCATTGACTAAAGAATGTCTTTTGATAATTGCTTTTTGCTCCCATTAGAATCCAAAATAAAGGTCTACACATTGCACATATTGATGTCACATCTCTTAAGTTAACATATAATAGCCCCCCCTTTCTCTTTTTTTCCTGTTATTTATTTGCTAAATAAACCAGGTCACTTGTCCTGTATAATGTCAGACTTAGCTGATGTCTGCCTCCTGGTATCATTTAATGTATTTCTCTTTCTTGCTAATTTTCTGTAAACTCATACTTAGAATGAGGCTTGATTAGTCAGGGTCATTTTCAGTTTTATTTTTTGGCAAGAATACTGTGTGTATGATGTTTTGTACTTCCTGTTATATATATCTGTATGCATATAATTCTGCTTACCCCACTTTCAGTGACCCTAAGATTGATTTGTAGTTCTGGTGAACCTTCTTTATCAAAGTTTCTATTGACTTTTTACATACTTATTAGTTATAACATTTATTAATGATCATTGTCTAGAACTGTTATTTCATTAGAGCCTACAAAATGGTATTTTTCAAATTCAACCAATCCTTTTGTATAAACTGGAAATTTTCTGTAAAGAAAATCTCTCCACCAATTTGATTACACTAAAAGAGTTCATGCTGGAAAGGCATGATACATGCTTGATTCTTTTCTTTATTTTCGGTTTTTCAGATTAATGTGCCAATACTCTTGCTACTTTTGTCTCATTGGTTTATTGTGATGCAAGCTGCTAGCAACATAAATAAATGTCCAACAGTAGAAGATATCCTGTGGTATAGCTATCCTATAAATACTATGCAGTATTTAAGTGTCAAAAAATATTTAATAGCATTGGAAAATATTCCAAATTAAATGTTAATTGAAAAAGTCCCAGAAGTGTGTATAGTGTGTGGTATAAATATCATCTAAAATCCATGCATTGTAAAATACCCTCTCAGCCTCAGATATTAACATGATCACCATAGGATAGTAAGTTTTAGTCTTACAATTTTTATCTTTATTTTCCATAGACCTTCTAGAAGATCCGCTACTTTTATCCTTAAAGGAAAATGTAAATTTGTTTGAAGGAAATGTCTCTGGGTAAGTTGTTATACTTGGAGAGATTCATGATGCTGATTTTGGCTCTAGCTATTGTAACTTCTATTATAACTCTCTCCTACATCCAAACAAGTTTTTATGGTGCTAACCAAACAATTGGAGTGATTTAAAATGTGCTCAATTCTGCAGATTCTGAGACACCATTTTCATTAAACATAACACTCTCTGTTGACTCACATAAGCAGTAGAACGGAATCCATTAAGTCACACTCAACTAAATTTGACTTAGTTCAGAAAACAGCTGAACTGAATTTCCTGTTTTTGTTTTCTTCGTGTGTGTGTGGGGTGGGGGCATGTTTTATCAAGTGGTTCATTGGTCTGTATCAGACAAATACATGGACCATAATCTAAGACTGCATCTTCTTGCTGGGGTCTGTTTAATATACTACATTTTTTTTTGTTGCTTAGTTTCAAGATGAATGAAAGGAAACCAACACGCTGGCTCTGATTTTGACAAGTCCCCCCAGTAATCTTCAAGAAAGTACTTGATTCTCCAGGGACCTTCCTGAGATCGTTTCTACCTCCTTAAAATGAGGATCAGATGGTTTGATTCAGCAGTTGTTTACAACACAGTGTCTGCAACATTCTTGGCAGAATGCTCAGCAACTTCCATTTGCCTAACAAACACTAGTTGTCTCTTCTCTCTTCCTAAACAGAAAGGGAAGCAGTCTTTTCCAGTTTTACTGTGTCTAATATTAGAGAGCAGATCTGGGGACCTGGATCTAGAATCAAGTCCAGCTCCACTCCTGGTTTTGAGGCCAGTGGAATAAATATATCTTTTGTGCAAATGGGAGAAATAGCAGCACTTACTTAGAGGCTACTATGCATTTAAATGGATTTGTGAATGCCTAAGGCTTAGAACTTTTCCTGGCACAGAGTAGGAACTCTATGGATGGGAGTTATTATCTTTATTATCTCCCTAGAAAAATGGTTATGAAAAAAAAAAAAAGAAAAAAAGAAAAATGGTTATGTCCAAGCTTAAGGTTCAGGACACTCCTCCCTTGGATGATGCGTGAGATACACTGACCACTTCTTGCTTTACTTCTCTTTTTCTAGGTCCTACACAGAACCTCTTCCTTCTGTTGATTCACTTAATACAGTCACACAATCCAGATTTTTCTTTTTAGGATCCTGTGATTCTAATTGATTAGGATTATGTGATACTTGTCTCTTTTCCTTGTCCCTTTTTGTTGTTGTTGTGATGCTGGTGATGGTGACAGGGTGTGTGCGTGTACACACACATGTGTGTTATAGCCTGAGATATGGTGGCACAGCCACCTGATGGATGCAGGTGTAGCTGTGAATTTCTACACCTTCATTCCATTGCTACTTTTTATTGGGAAATTTCTACAGATTTCTCTTTCTGTTATGGGACATTTTATTAGCATAGCTCCCCCAAAGTAAGTAGCATATCTCTCAACCCTTCTTGTTGGGTGGGCATGGGATGACCTCAGTTCTCCCAGTATTTTGATAACAGAGTGTTATTAGACAGGTTTAGGAGAAGGTGCCAAATGCCTCAGACATAGGGACAAACCATATGGCCGTATCAGTCAGGAATGGGACAACCTAATGAGGGCAAAGGGAGCCCACAAGGGAACATTACTCTCAGATTATAGGGGCTGTGTTAGAAAACATTCCTCACTCAAACTGAAAAAAATAAAAACAGATCCAAAGGAGATAACCAAAGAGATAATTCTGCAAATGTGCTGCTAATGATACAAAGATGTCCTTTCAAGGAATTCACAGGCACCAGGGTGTTTCTTAATTTCCATCAAAGTGATCAGTGTGTGTAACCTAGGAAACCAGAACAGTAGATTGCAACACCTATGGAGATGTTGAGATTGAGTTATAGAAATGGGGTCTGGAGAAATGAGCGCCCATGAATGAAGCCATGTCATTGGCAGTTAGCAGTTCTCAGAGTAGACAGTAATCTGCATCTGAGGGCAGGCCCCTGTTGTCTGGATAGAAATATCTAGCAAGTGGTAGGATGATGCACGCAGATATTCCACTGAGACTATTTAGAGCATCTGTGCCTCAGTGCTTTAATTCTGTGATCACCAGACTGAGATATTCTTTGTTCCACTGATTGTCATAGCCAACAGTAGGAAGTGATGTCTGCGAACCTGCTCATATGAACCTATCTGGGGCAGATCACACAGGGCATCGTAGACCATGCTAAGAATTTTGGAGGTTGGGAAACCATTTGTGGGTTTTAAACAGGGAAGTGAGAAAAAAAATGTGGTGCTATTTATAGATATATAAACTGTAAGAATCAGAGAAAAATCACTTGCTCCAAAGAAACAGATCAACAGCATATGTATCTGTATCTATCCTGAAACCTCAGTTCTAGCTCTTAAGGCCTTCAACTGATTGGATGAAACTGGCCCACATTATGGAGGTTAGTCTGTTTTGCTCAAAGTCTACAGACTAAATATGAATCATTTGAAGTACACCAGGCTGCCAGTCGAGGTGACTAGATTCCCTTAACCAAGGACAAATACGTGACCCAGCATAGGCTAATTGATTCTGTCTCCAAGGATCTTGAAACTCAGTAAGTGGCTTAAAGAGGGAAAATTGTTGAAGGCTTCATTCCCTTGGCTGTATCCTGAAGAGACTATCCCACCCGCCTTCATGACTGGGTCCTCTTTCCTGGATGTGCAAAAAGCCTTGTTATTCAAGTTTTCTTTAATTTTGTGAGCTACTTCATCCCATATATTTCCAATAAATCCCTTTAGAAATGTGGTTTATGTTGCTTAAAATTAATGAAGCTTTGATATGGAGCACTCCTTGGCTCTCCTTGTTCTGGCCATACCTCCATCCTTTCCTTGTATAAGTTTCATTCTGTTTTCTGCCCTTCTCCCTATTTTTATTCTAGGGTACAGTGATTGCCATTTGAGGGAGAGTCTTGGCCCAACTGAGGCAGACCTAGATTCTCCCTTTATTACATTAATCACACTGGGTAGGAATTTGAAGAACTATCATCTGTACTATCATTTCAAACTATCATTTGAAGAACTCTCATCTACTGTATACATGTTACCTTATTTAATTACTATAGTAAGTCTATGTATTAGGCATCATTATCTCCATTTTATGGTTAGAGAAACAAAAGGTCAGACAGGTTAAGGAGCTTGTCCAAGGTTACATAGCAGGAATATATCAGAGCTCTAATTTGAACGGACATCTACCTAATCTCAAAACTCAACTTTTCCCTGAGTCATCTGGAGACACACAGTTTTGGTATCTTGAACATACTACTTTATCTTTGTGAGACTTGGTTTCCTTACCTATAAGACAGGAATATGAAAACCTACTATATCATATACTTATAATTACTGAATGGGATAATGTAGAGAAAGCCTCTAGCTTTTATAGGTGGTTGAAAGTAAATGCTTTCTAGTTCAGTGCCCAAATTTGTTATGTAAATCTGGATCTTGGAGATTATGGTGAATTCAAAATCTTGACTAAATCAGTCATTTCTTATTCTCCTTAACCAACTTCTTACCAGAGGGTCTAGCCCCTGAAAAACTTTAAATTCAATTGTTCTCCCTTTTCTCCTCTCCCTCACATCTTTCCATCTCCTGGAAGAAATGCTAACAAATGATGAAACTCTTTATATAAATAGGACTTCAATGGCAAGGACCATCATGAACTCAAACTCTGAGTAAGTGGTAGATGGTCTTCTGTTCATTGCCTCCAAGATTTGCCTGTATGTGTTTCTTATGCCATTTTTTAAAAAAAGTTTTTATTTATTTGACAGAGAGAGAGAGAGAGAGAGAGAGAGAGTGTGTGTGTGTGTGTGTGTGTGTGTGTGTGTGTGTGCATACAAGCAGGGAGAGTAGTAGGGAGAAGCAAACTCCCGCTGAGCAAGGAGCTCGATGCAGGGCTCCATCCCAGGACCCTGGGATCATGACCTGAGCTGAAGGCAGATCCTTAGCCGACTGAGTCACCCAGGAACTCCATCATTTTTTAGTTTAAAAATGTAACTCATTTTTTGATAATGCTTTAGAATATCTCTAAACTTCTATATCTAAGGTTTTTGACTTTAGAAGGAATTTTCAGTTTAGCAGTTGAAAATAATAGCCCCTCTACTTCATAGTGTTGCTGTCAGGGTTTAATACGTGACAGGGGCTCTGGGTGGTTCAGTTGGTTAAGCATCTGTCTTTGGCTCAGGTCATGATCTCAGAGTCCTGGAGTTGAGCCTCATGTCAGGCTCCCTGCTCATGGGGAATCTTCTTCTGCCTCTTCCTCTCCCCATCCCCAACCTCCACTCAAGCTCTTTCTTGCTCTGCTCTCTCTCTCACAAATAAATAAATAAAATATTTTTAAAAATAATACATGACAATTGCTGTGTGACTAGGTACTCAGTAACTGTCAGCCATGATTATTATGACACATTTATATTTTTACTGTTTTGAACATAACTGATGCCTAGCAAATTTGATTGAATTGAATAGAGTAGTCCATGGCAACAAGCTATTTCATGGAATAGGCGAGTAGTTGAAAAGATAATGTTTTAAGTCACACAACGTTTGAATGCAAACTGAGGGAAAATAAGCAAAACCCAAAGTTTTGATTTAATTAGTCTGGGCAATTTTTCTAGTGTAAGATTGGGTTACAGAAAATTAGAAAATACTGATTCAAACAAAGCTTTTGGTTTTAGCTTCAAGTTTAAGTGTTACTCATTTTCCTTGCAACCAGAAAGCACTATTTGCATCGAGCGGCTATGAGGGAAGTTATACTTTCAAAATGCACCGAACAGTGGATGTGCTTCATTGTCCCTATGACTGCAAACGAAGCCCACATCCTTTCCTTCTGGCCAAGGTGATGGTAAAAACACCCCAGCAAATACATATTATGAGCATTTATTTTACAAATCTTTGTCAAAGTGACAGTTTATGAGAATCACATGCTTAGGGCTGGTTGTGAGCGGTATCACACCCCCCCCCCCCCGCAGCCCTGGAAGCATGAGATGCTCATGCTTCCAGGCACCCCTGAGAATATGTTTTTTTTTTGAAAATATGATAAACATGGGGCACCTGGGTGGCTCAGTTGCTTAGGCCACTGCCTTCGGCTCAGGTCATGATCTCGGAGACCGGGGATCGAGCCCCATATTGGGCTCCCTGCTCGGCGGGAAGCCTGCTTCTCCCTCTCTCACTCCCCCTGCTTGTGTTCCCTCTTTAGCTGTGTTTCTTGCTGTCAAATAAATAAAATCTTTAGAAAAAAAAAAGAAAATATGATAAACAGCATTTAGATTATTGAAATATGAAAAAAATGTTCTCCATGGTTCCTGATCCACGTTTAGTATTCATGTGGTGGCAAACATTGTTAAGGAAAGGAGAAGAGCATGAGGTGTCAGGGGAAGGGCAGTAACTCAAAAACCGGTGATATCTTGCAATTGAACAACATGAAAAGTACTGAGGAACAATTCTACTGCCTTAAAAGGTGTCATTCTGTCAGATTGGTCTTGGATGATGCTTTTATCTGAAAAATATACTTATTACTAGCTGCCCAAACTATTCCATTGACATTTTAAAAACTTTTTATTGTGAAAGATCTAAAGCATACACAAAAGGAGAGAGAAAAGTATAAGTTCTCATGAGCCTATCACGCAGCTTCAAGAATTATAAATATTTTTACAATCTTGTTTCATTTAGAACCTCACATTTTTTGTGTGTGGAGGGGCTAGAAAGTATTTAAGCAAACTCTAGACATTGTGTCATTTCACCTATAAATACTTCATTATGCATTGCTGATTAAAAGAGTATGTTTTATATGCAAGCCATATCATCACAACTTACAAATTTAACAATTTTAATATATTCAATCTATATTCAAATTTACATCATTGTCTCACATATCTTAATATGTCCCATTTGCTATAATTATGTGAAAAGAATGTGACAAGTCACTAGAAATCATAAAAGACACTTATTTGAAGAAACACATCGATAATATATGGTGATGATGAGGAGGATAGACTTGTGATCTATTATAGCAAAAGTAATTATTGTCTCAGGGATTAAGTTGCAAAAATCCTTAGCTTTAAATTGTATATTCTAGAATGTCAATTTAAAAGTTTTTGCTTTTTATTTTTGTAGAATTTTATTTGGTTTCCTGAGAATGTTGGATAATACATTTTTGTTCTTTTGTATTATTTTCCATTTTATAATATTTATTTTTCTGGTAATGAAAGTAATTCATGCTCCTTATAATAATGTTAGAAAATCGATCAGAATTTCATGACCTAGTGATGACCAGTCAATATCCTGGAATATTTCCTGCAGTCTTCACTGTGGCTCCGTGTTTATGATACAGGTGTGTATAATGTGTACAAACAGGCTTTCATTCATTGTAACCCACTTCTTGTGACTTACATTTTATTTTATGCATTTCTCAAGTCAATGAACAACAATCATTATTTTCATAAATCTGTGTGAATCTATGACTACTCCATAGAATAAGTCGCTAAAATGGAATTACTGTGTTCAGAATATGAATACTTGTAAGCTTCTTAGTATTTATTGCTTAATGATCCCTCAGAAATCATTTTCCAATTTCCAGAAAATAAGCACATACTTTAATTCTACTTCATTAGCATAAAATATTAACACGCAACCTTTTGGATAAATTGCACGAAATATTACATCTGTCTCCTTTTTTTTCATTTAACTTTTTGTGAGACTGAATTCTGTGTCAGTGTTTTTTGGAAATATTTTTTCAGATGTTTTTATCTATAACTAATTTTTTTGCCTATTAAAATGTTTGACCAACTTTCTATTTCAAGACCCATCTTGAGTTGTTAATATTTTGTCTATAGTAAAGATACAAACTTTTTGTATAATGTTTTTATGTTAGCAAGTGTTTTTCTAACTTTTTCTTCTAATTTCATTTGTTTTTTCCTATTTTTTTACATTTTTACAGTCAAGCCCATCAATGGATTTTATTGTTATTTCTTTCAAAGATTTTACTTAGTCCTTCCCATTCTCAAATAGTAAATATATACTTAAATTTGTTTCATGTCGATTTATGATTTTTAAAAATACTTTATTCTTTATTCCTTCTGAATTAAATTTAGGAGTGTGGTGTGATGAGAATCACAGACAGGACTTTTTCCAATCATTTCATTTTCCTAGCATGTAAGGGATAACGTTTCCTTATTAATTTTTTGGTTATAACTTTATCACACACTAAATTTTTTTTAAACACTGAAATTTTATATCCACTCTGGCACATTAATGTGCATTTGTTTAGAATTATCTTTTCTTGGGCCGCCTGGGTGGCTCAGTTGGTTAAGCGACTGCCTTCGGCTCAGGTCATGATCCCGGAGACCTGCGATCGAGCCCCACATCCGGCTCCCTGCTCGGCGGGAAGCCTGCTTCACCCTCTCTCAGGCCCCCTGCTTGTGTTCCCTCTCTGGCTGTGTTTCTCTCTGTCAAATAAATAAAATCTTTAAAAAAAAAAAAGAATTATCTTTTCTTGAGAGAGTTTTTAAAAGATTTATTATTTGGGAGAGAGCAGCAATTTATTTATTTTAGAGAGAGAGAGAGGGAGCAGGAGAGGGACAAAGGGAGAGAATATTCAAGCTGACTCCCTGCTGAGCTCAGATTCCTACAGGGTCTCCATGAGATCAGACCTCAGCCAAAACCAAGTCAGATGCTCAACCAACTGAGTCACCCAGGCGCTGCCCTTGGTAGATTGAGGACCCTCTTTGTTGTCTTCTTTTTTTTTCTTAAATCTCCTATGTTACTTTGAACTGACAGTCAATGAAAATGTGTTGTGTGATATAAACAATTAACGAGACGTTAATATACCTGGGAAAGTATTAACTTTAAGATAAATAACTGTCTGTTTTGACTGTTTTAAATATTTAACTTTTGGGAAAAAAGAGTGTTGGGCCTGATGGGTTTTTTTTTTTTTTTAAACGATTCCTCCATTTCATGATTCTTTCATATAACTTTACTCAGGCACAGTCATTTCCTAAATCAGAGCACCAAGCTAGATTCTCATGTTCCCCAGGAAGAAGATTAACATTTGGACCGAAGCCATTTTATTTCGTCATCCTTCCAAAGCAACTGTGGTGCAGGCTGGTATTTCTGAAAACCTAACAATGTGCGGACACCTTTTGCAAAAGCCCTTTGAAGATTGCACTGTGTCTTGTCAATCCAGCGGGATATCCATATATACCAACCCATTCCGGCATTTTGCCCCCGCGTGTCCCCCCCCCCAACAGCGATCCTAACTCTACTGTAAACTACAGCCCCACAGGGACCGATCTGCTTTTGCAACCCCCTGCAGCACAGCCTTCACTCTCCAGATGTTCGCTCCCAAAATGAGCCCGCACTTGCTGCGTTCCTCCTCCCGAGCAGTGAGCAGCGGAGCGGGTCTCCAGCTTTCCCGCTGCCTCGTGCCTCCTCCGGGTCTCCTGGAGGCCACCACGGCCCTGGCACTGGGCGGCTGCCGGTCTGCGCCTAGCTCGGCCCGGGGCTCGCCGACCTCCGTCCAGGGCCCAGGGCCAGCCCGCCAGGGCTCCGGGCAAGGGGCGCAGAGGATGGATACCCCTCCCCACTTCCTTCCCTTCCTCTTCCCTCTGCCTCACTTTGCAGCAGTGTAAGAACGGATTGAGAAAGTACCTTTATTTCATTACTTCGTTAAGTAACGTCTCTGCTTCTCAGGGAAAGACCTTGGTGTCTGGCTTTCAGTTCCCCTGAAATAAAACAAGGGGCTCAAGTCGATGGGGCTTTTCACACTGAGTCTCCGGGAAAGAAAAGTGCCTCACGGGTCGCTGTTTGAAAAGATCTAAACAAGCAAAACCAAACCGAAACACTTTTCTCTCCCCCACCCCAAACAGAACCACAAAAGACCCAACAAGAACAACAAACCCTTGTAAAAACGTTGAAGCTGATCGCCTTCCAGGATTTCTTGAGGGCTTGAAGAATTTTTTTCATTTTCTTCACAATGCATCACTTGCCTTTCTTTTCATCTGTAATGATTTTCATAAATTGGTAATTTTACCTCAACAGTTTCTTTATATACATTTGATAATTCATGTACATTCCATCCATTAGCTGATTAAAGCAGTTTACATTAAAAAAAATCAGCATCCCACAAATTCTGTTCCAGAGAAAATTCTGGAATCTAGACCAAGGATAAGTTTAGTTCTAGGTGTGCCACTGTTTTGTTTGGTCTTGAGGAATTCACTTCACCTCACTTTTGATCTCTGAAGAATGAACTAGGAGACCTGAATGGTCTCCTTCCTGTTTTGAGTTTTCAGGACACCCACGCTTCCTGACCTGCTGGCAAACTGAATACGTAGTCAGGCTCCGTAGTAGAGTGTGGGTCTAACTGCCTAGGATGGTGCCTCGGCTCCCAAGTGGGGGATTTTACCCCTTGGGCTTTGGCTACTCCTTTCTTCACTGGCCTTATAAATAGGAAGCATGTTGAGTCATTTGCTGTGCGGTTAGCAGGGGTTTAAGGGCTCCTTCCTGATAGCATCTCAAGGTAGGTCCCCTGTGAAAACTTTTGTGATAAGAAGAGTATGAGAAGATCATATACTTTCTTTTCCTTTTATGATAAGCCACTCTTCACAATCTACTGGTCTGCTAAGGGTGCTATTTTTGGTAAAGAAACCATAAATTTGGTGCCAACAGTTAAATCAAGCGAAATAGGATGCAAAACAGGAGGTCGCCTGGGGTGAACTAAAGGTGTACAACTAACTGTCCTTATATGGTCAACTTTCTTGGATTTTTTTTAAAAAAAGGCTCACTTAGTTATTCTCAAGCTTAGAGGTTAGGAGAAGCGTTAAAGATGGACCTTAGATTTAAGTCACAGATCACAGATCTTCCTGAATAACTGCTATCTAATCTAGGAAAAGTTTGTTGAAGCAAAAGATAATGTATTTTCCACATGAAGGCTACCTATCTACAAGTTAATTTCCTAAACAATTTCTTTGGGGACATAGGTATAGACACAGTCTTAGGTCTGCTAGCATTGCGACATTTTTGCTATCCCCAAACCCAGTAAACTCATATCAACAGCTCATTTCTGTTTCAAATGATAAGATAGGGGCCTTTAAAGGTTTTAAGAAGTTATTTGCCAAAGGACTCTAGGAACTTGATTTGACTATAAAATATTAAAAGTTGGGGTCTTTATATACCTTTCAAAGGAACATGGAGAACACTTGGAGATCTAATCCTTAGAAATAATTATCTTAAAAGTTAATGAAAAATTTTCAGTTTGAGTAGTTAAATGAAGTCTGGTATCAGGGAAATTAGGATTCCTGGTTCCCTTTAGTGAGAAATGGTATTTGAGATTAAGATCTGGGCACTAGGGGTATTCATTGCTATTGTGATAGCTTTTAAGCCTTTCCGTAAATAGAATCTTTGTTAACGTATACATACAGAATCTTAGTTCTAGTCACAGAATCTATATGTGCATACATAGGGTATACATGTACACATATGCATGTATATAAATTACATAAACACCTGCTGTATGTGCACACATGCATACATTCCACAAATATGTATATATGTGCACATACACATGCATATTGAAATATGTGTATTAGGAATCTTGAGCCCATACTGATACCACCGATTCAGTTCTATCCTCACAGGGTTTTTGCCTTCCCTGTTCCACATTAGTTTGTCCTTTCTTCCACAGGGAGAAAACCATGGTTGTCAGTCATCTCTATACATCAGTTTATTTGCTAAATCCTATAATAGATATAAAATAATTTCAGAATCCCTTTGCCCATACCGTTCAAAAGCAAACTTGTTACTAAGAATGCAGAACATGCTTGCTGTTTGCTCCCCACCCCCTGCTTTCTGCCCGGTGCAAGGTCCAGAGTCAGACGCTGGGGCCATGAAGATGTTGGAGTGGCTCTTTCACTGCCATTTCATCCCTGTAATACGATAGGGATGTTGTTGTTGTTGTCATTTTTTTGAAATACATTGGATTCATTTGTTTTGGTTTGCTTTCAGTTTTAGGATTTTTTTCCTCTTATCCTTTTTTAAAAAAAATTTTTGTTTATTCTCCGAGTATACAGAATATTAACATGATTTCAAGTCAAAACTATAAAAATAGGAATTCTCAGGAAAATGTCACTGCCTTGCATATTCCTTCCATCCTGTAGCCTTCACCCCTTGAAGGTAGCCACGCGCATGGTTTTCACATTGCTCATTTATTGCTTTTATTTTTTTCTTTTTTTGCTAAAGAGATGCAGGCATATGTATGATTTGCACAAAAGGGAACATAACACATCTGCTGTTATGCATTGTGCTGTAAGTCATTTCACGATGTCTCTGGGAGATTGCTTCACATGAATTCATAGTGATCTTCCTCGTTCTTTTTTATAGCTGCATGGAAGTTACAAAGTGGAAATGAGACAGAAAAAGAGAGAAAAAGAGAGAGGGACAGAGAGAGATAGGGTTACTGCTGTATGATGTGGGGATCTGGGGGAAACAGATGAGTAAGAAATATTTTTTTTTCTGGAAGTTTTTCTCTGGGTTGTGAGGTGTAATTCGCTGCACTTTCTAACCCCTGAGAAAACTTCAGAGCAGACCACTTTTCTATTGGATATGACACTGCTTAAGTAGATATGAAAGTGTGACAAGAGGGTGCATTTTATTTTAGTTGCAAAAAAAGGTCAATGATATCATATAGTGGGTCACTGAGAAGTCCTTTTTAATGGTGGCTAATGGTGTAGATTAGCCACGTCTGACTGGGTTGTATGAAAAGAAGCAATAGCTGTGCACATCCCTGTCCTCTGAGAATTTGAAGGCTCGTCCTAGACAAGGAGATTTCTCACTCAAGGCAGTAGAAACTGCAAAAACTGTGTGGAGAGCATAGCCCCAGAATCATCATGGCACAAACTTTCAGTGACAGCCTGGAATCCAGACGGTTAGGTGCTGACGTCAGAGCTAGGTTATTGTGCCAGAATCCGAGAACTGGAGATGAAAGGAGGCCCAAACATCTGCAGAGTAAACAGGGAGGGACTTAGGATGATGTTCCAGCTAGAACAAGTGCAGCCGTTCCCAGCTTCTTTTGAAGTTCTGGTTGGGGTGGGGTGGGTCAGCTGAGTTTACTGAACCTAAGACACAAACATGTAGAAATCCAAGTACTAAGCTAGAATGCCATACAAAAGGGCCAGAGAGGGAGTTAAAGTGAGTTAAAGGTCAGTGCGAAAGAAAAAAATATTTAAATTTCATTGCTACATTTTGAAGAGATCGAAGACAGAATGTAATAAAGCAGGCTTTGTTAGGCAAGCCATGGAATACCCAAACTCAAACATCAGGAAGCAAAATTCTATTTTACATGCCAGGTTGTAAGTTTAAATAGTTTACTTCCTTAAGAGATGGAAAATATGCATAGTAGAAATTTCTAGAAGAGTGATGTGGAAATGACTAAGAACATAGAAGTATGCAAATGATTTTTTTGGGGGGGTTTGTTTTTTGTTTTTAGTAAGGCAGGAGGTCAGAGCTTATAGCTTGATAGATTGCAAAATGTGTCTTCCAATTCTTTTTCTCTTTACTCCTTTCCTCTTTCACTATTGAATTGGTGACAAACATCTATATAAAAACTTGAAAGCCAAAACAAAAATATGCTTAAGGAAATTTGTCTAGGTGACTTACAAGATCATTTTTAGACTTTATTTATTTATTTATCTATTTATTATTTTTAGTATGTTCGATTAGCCAACATATAGTAGTACATCATTAGTTTTTGATGTAGTGTTCAACGATTCATTAGTTGCATATAACACCCAGTTCTCATCACCACATGCACCCTCCTTAGTACCCATCACCCGGTTACCCCATCCCCCCATGCCCCACCCCCTTCCCTTCTGTAACCCTCAGTTTGGTTTCTGGAGTCCAGAGTCTCTCATGGTTTATCTCCTTCTCTGATTTCTTCCCATTCAGTTTTCCCTCCCTTCCCCTGGGGTCCTTTGTGCTATTAAAAGGAAATTAATTTAAACTAAAATTTTCAGACTCATAATATTTCTTCTGAGTTTGTTTTTGTGTGGTATTGTTCTTAATCTTCTTTGTGTCATGGACACCTGTGGCTGTCAGAGGAAGCCTATGGACTTCTCTAAATAATGGTTTTTAAAATGGATAAAATCAAATACACCAGACTACAAAGAAGCCAGTCATCTTGAAGCACAGCTATCCAAAAATTTAAAAATTTAAAAATCATGATCTGGTAAAATGTGCACCCTAAAAATACCACTTTATAACAGGGAAGTCACTGTAGGTTTATTATAATGAGTAATATGATGCTAATGAGATGAGTATAAACATTATTTTGTGATATCTGCAAAATAATTATTATATGATATAAAAATATCTGAGATTCGGAATGGTGAAAAAGTCAGTTATTGTTACAGCTACTGTTGTTTGTTGTTTACACTCAAAATTGAAAGAAACGCTAGATTCCACTAATGAAAAGAAATATGAAGTTTTTTCCTATTCAAGTTCAGAGACTCCCTGAGTTCTAAGCGTTATGGGCCCTACTTAAGAACCCTCGTTCTAAGGATATCATTATATTTTATGATATCTTCATAGAAAAGGTATGGATTACACTCCACGTTACTGTAGTATTATTTAGGATAGCCAAAAATGGGAGCAACCAATGTGTCCATCAACAGGTGAATGGCTAACTGGAGGACATTATACTAATGTTAGTCATAGAAGGACAAATACTACATTATTCCACTTATATAGGGAATCTAAAATAGTCAAACTCAAAGAAGCAGAGAATACAATAGTAGTTTCTAGGGGCTGGGGGCTGGGGGAAATGGAGAGTTATTATTCAAGGAGAAAAAGCTTCAGTTACGGGGGGCACCTGGGTAGCTCAGTCAGTTAAGTGACTGACTCTCGATTTCAGTTCGGGTCATGATCTCAGGGTCATAAGAGTGAGCCCTACGTGGGGCTCCTTGCTGAATGTGGAGCCTGTTTAGGGTTCTTCTTCTACCTCTGCCCCTCCCCTCCACTGGAGCACTCCTGTGTGTGTGTGTGCTCTCTCTCTCAAAAAAACTTTCATTATGTGTATACATCTTCAGCAGGAGGTGTAAGTTCTAGAGAGCTGCTATACAACACAGGAACTGTGTGAGTATATATTAAGTATACAATATTAGTGCACTTCAAGATTTGTTGTGATGACACCACGGGTGTTTACATCTGTTTAAACTCATCAGATTATACTTTAAATACAGGTACATCAATTTTGTATATCAATTACACCTAGTAAAGCTGTTAAAAATAAAGATGAAAAAAGGTATAGATCATTGACACAAGCCTACAAAAATAAAAACGACCTCATAGGTTGGCTGGACACTTGCCCCAGTGTATCTCTAATTTTAATGATTACAGTTTTCATCTGCAGGAATTGTACTTTTAAAACATCTACCTGGTAATTTTGGCAAATCTCATTCTCTTTTACATGTTTTTGCACTTATTTCTTGAAATATTTACTACACGTATTTAATATTTTGACTACTTGTTAGAATTTATTCTTTCTACTGATTTGCGTGCCTGGTGGCTGGTTTTAATGCGTGTAAACGCCATGTGCCTTGCCACCTTATCTGTGGGAGCTCTTTGAAGCCTGAGTTTAAAGAGCTTTCCTCTAGAAAGAATTTATGTTAACTTCTGTCAGGTGCTGGTGGGGAAGGCGGTGGGGCCCGTGGGAGAGGCATCAGAATGCCAGTCATCTTGGAAATTAAATTTTCAGCTTAAAAAAAAATTTTTTTTTAAGATTTTATTTATTTATTTGACATAGAGATCACAAGTAGCAGAGAGAGAGGAGGAGGCAGGCTACCTGCTGAGCAGAGAGCATGATGCAGGCCTCGATCGAAAGCAGAGGCTTTCGAACCAACAGAGCCACCCAGGTGCCAAGCTTTTTTTTTTTTAATTTTTAAAGTCCACACAGGTATTGAGACCAGAAGGTCCTAAAACTGGGTGAATTATGGCTAGTAACTTTCTCGGTATTTTATCCTCCAACCGGATCTAAAGATGAGACTCACTTTTGAGACACTTTCAAAAGTATGATCTTGGGGCATCTGGGTGGCTCAGTTGTCAGTCATCTGCCTTTGGCTCAGGTCACGATTCTGGGGTCCTGGGTTCAAGCCCCGCATCGGGCTCCCTGCTCGGCGGGAAGCCTGCCTCTCCCTCTCCCTCTCCCACTCCCCCTGCTTGTATTCCCTCTCTTGCTGTCTCTCTCTGTCAAATAAATAAATAAAATATTTTTTTAAAATTAAAAAAAAATTAAAAAGAACTGTAGAAAAGAGCATCAGCACAAGCAGCTGACTGCTGGACATTAGAGAAGTCGGAATCGGACCCGAGGTCTACAGCAGTGTCTGCCAGGCCCCCACAGCTCATCTTCTTTCCATTTGGCTGTCTGTCTTGGATTTTTTTCCCTCCGCCTTGATGTAGCATCGTACTATGCACAGTCTCCTAGAATGTTAGGCTCATTCTGACAGATTTTGCCTGTTTTACCCCCTCGTGCACACCTACCTTATAGAGCAGAGCTGTATATAGGAGGTCAGTAAATATTGATCAGATCAACCAGTAAATAACCATTTATGCTACCATATAGTCTTCATAGTGACAAACTATGAGGCTGTGTATCATACCATTGAGCCAATTAATTGGAGTAGTGTATTTTTACAACTTATATTAAGATATTGTAATATCTGTCTTATAGTGTTCTCAGAAACTGGCCCATCATTTTATTTAAAAAAAAAGATTTTATTTATTTGATATACAGAGAGTATGAGCAGGGGGAGCAGAGGGCAGAGGGAGAGAGGGAAGCAGTCTCCTGCTGAGCAAGGAGCCTAGTGTGGGGCTCGATCCCAGGACTCTGGGATCATGACCGGAGCCAAAGGCAGATGATTAATCACTTAACCAACTGAGCCACCCGGCACTCTCATCATTTCTTTTCTTATGCTATCTCTGTCCCATGGTACCCCAGTTCTTTTCAGTGTTTTTATTTTTTGTTTTCTTTCTTTTTCTTTTTAAAAAGATTTTAGTTATTTATTTGACAGATAGAGAGAGAATGAGAGAGGGAACACAAGTAAGGGGAGTAGGAGAGGGAGAAGTAGGCTTCCCGGGGAGCAGGGAGCTGGAGGAGGGCTCCATCCCAGGACTTTGGGATCATGATCTGAGCCGAAGGCAGATGCTTAACTACTGAGCCACTTAGGCGCCCCTCTTTCTTTTTCCTTTTCTTTTTCTTTTTCTTTTTCTTTTTTTTTCAGCAAGTCACATCAGAGATGCCTGCATTTCAACTTCCCACATTGAGCTAGTGGGCTTCTTGCTTCTGATATGGAGAGCTCTAGAGATGCTTTCCCTTTCATGTACTGCACTATTCTTGCAAAGATTAGTCACAATAGCAACGTGATCTTAGACATTTCTTCTGCTGTGCAGCTGACCATGAAGCAAAGTAAAAGGGCAAACTATTTATAAATCAAGCCGTTACAGGTGCAGAGAATAGATAAGACTTTAGCTTTGTCCATGTTGGGAGACTATTCTTATTGAATTTCCTTGTTTAGGGTATTCCACTGTAGGCTCAGATTTAGAGTCAGGTCTAGCGTTTTTGTTTTTGACTTTTTTTGCTTGGTTTTTTTTTTTTTCCTTAAGCATGTATCATTTTTTTTTAAAGCTGAACTTACTCCCACTTAAGCTGCTTGAAAAGTCTGTCATTGTCAGAGTCTATAATATTGGTTGATGTTTTTTTCATTCAACAACTGTTTATTAAGGACCTGTTATAAACTAACACCATGATAGGAGGTGATACAATCGTCAAGGAAAACAACAAAAGCGATAATAGATAAGGGTACTTGCTCTGGCTTATACATGTGAACAGAGCTATGTGAACATCCAGGAGAGAGCCGCCCCCCTCTGCTGTGGGCAAGGGTGGCCCCACATATTTGCCTTTTGGTTGACACCGCCCTTGCCTTCCCCTGGGCCCCCCAACCGGTCTTGCCAACTCACTCTTTCCCAACATTTTTCTTTCTCCATCATTTTCTACCCAGTTGGATTTGTAGCTATTACATGTTAATAGATATAATTAATATTTATCACATAATATTATGAATTATCATTTACAATTAAGAGTCATTGATTTCTCCAGGAAGGGAGGGAGAGGGATGGTTCTAGTTCTGTCTTTTCTCACTCCCTGGTGGTGACTTGTATTCATTTCGGTCATCCCACACACATGCACCCAGGAAACACTGTCCCCAGTCTGGTCCTTGAAATTCTCTCTTTTCTATTTAGTTTAAGTCCCCGAAATTCTTTGAGGTCCATCTACTTTTATTTGCTTGTTTATTTATGTAGGTCTTTTTTTTAATTTTTAAAAAAGATTTTATTTATTTATTTATTTGACAGGGAGAGAGATCACAAGTAGGCAGAGAGGCAGGCAGAGAGAGAGGAGGAAGCAGGCTCCCTGCTGAGCAGAGAGCCCAATGCGGGCCTCAAGCCTAATTTTTTTTTTTTTTAAGATTTTATTTATTTGACAGAGAGAAACACATCCAGAGAGGGAACACCAGCAGGGGGAGTGAGAGAGGGAGAAGCAGGCCTCCTGCCGAGTAGGGAGCCTGATGTGGGACTCGATTCCGGGTCTCCAGGATCATGACCTGAGCCAAAGGCAGTCGCTTAACCAACTGAGCCACCCAGGCGCCCTAAGTAGGTCTTTTTTTGCGTGTGCTCTTGCCACCATAGCCTCTCTTGCCTCTCAAATTACAAAAGTATTGCATATGCCAGTCTTTGGTAATTTAGCTTTGTTTGATCTTACCACTTGTTCGGTATTTTTATCTTGAATAACCTGGGTATTTTTTTTAATGATGTCATGAAACTTTTCCCCAATTTATTCTTTTCAGTTCAAGGACTAGGTGTCACATTCCCATCCACCCACCCCACTGTACACAGAACTGGGCTTCAGAGGCTCATTTTTAGAATTAAGCTGCTAATTTACACAAGAATAACAGAAAGTGCTTATGCTCATAAAATAAATGTTGATTCAACACAGGTTTAGCCTTTCTTTTTTCTTTCCCTTTTCCTTTTCTTTCTTTATTTATTATTAATCTCACATCCGTCCATTCTTTATTTCTGTAACAAAAAAATCCAAAATATGTATGTTTCTAGCACTTTGCAATCCCAGTGTGTACAGAAACTAATAAGACAAGGAATCTGCCAGAGTAGATGGGAAAACATACGGTCTGAATATCAAGAAACAAGGTCTGGCTCTATGGTATTTTTGTCCACTACATATTTTATGTTGGGTTTGACTCTTTGATGTCTGTGGACCATCTATTACTTTGAGAGAATATTGTTACCGATTTAGATTTTCTGCCTTGGAGTCTTAAACTCCTGTGCCAGACATGTTGAATTTTTTATAAAGCTTGAGTAAGACACAGTCTTTGTATTGAGGCTTACCCCTGTGCATTTGAGAAAATTGGTTTTTCTGCAAAGAAAACGTCCTGTCACTCAGGCCCCAATGGGTTTTCAGATGTATTTAGGAAATCTAGTAATGCCTGCTGCCTCTTATCATTGAGAGGGGCTGACTTGAGTTAGATGACTATTTATTGAGAGCCCACAGGGAGGATCCCCCCCCCCCCAGCTTCTACATTAGGTTTGATCCCGCGGTGGGCAGTGATGGGGGAAGAGAACCATCAGAAGAGATAGGAGCAGACTCAGGGAGGCAAAAGAATTCAGGAGTCTGTGGTGTTTCTAGTCCTAGAAATATTTCAGGGTATAGTGGGAAAGCAAGGCGAACTTTATCTGCAAGGGCTTGGAATCCTGGCTGCAGGTGGGAAGCTACATGACCAACACAATCAGGCCTTGGCTTTCTGTCCAGCAATGAGTCAGTGTCAGGTGAGGCTCTGACGCACTGAGAGTTCTGGGCCAGCAAACTTGGAAGCGTCTCCATCTGATCTGCAGTCCTGATAGAAATGGAAGGGAGCAATCTGAATCGCAGTGCTCCCCCAAGTCCCCAAGCAGAGTTCTGTTCGGCAAGTTTTCTCTGACAATGAGGTGGTGTGTGAGGAGCTGGGAGAGGCCATACCTATCCAGGCTCCTATCCCAAATCACGGAAAGTTACTATTCATTTTTTTGTGGTCTTCAAGAAACATGGGGAGTAAAAAGGTCATGTAGATGTTTTTGCTCTCATTTTTGGAAATGACGTCTATTGTGGGTAGGAAGTATGGTTTCTCAGGTCCTTTGAGCCCTTAGTTTCAACTCAGGATTGAAGTCACTTGCAGAATTTCAAGACATGCAAAGACAAAGGGTAGTCTATGGCTTAGAAAACAAATGATGAGTTCGGGAAAACTGTGTCCATATCAGAGCCACCTTTTTTAACCCTTTGTGAAGGTGCTAGCAGTTATAGGTATATACCTCGTGGAGGTCATTAATGGCTGTGCCTAAGTCTGTGATTTTTTTTTTTAAATATTTTATTTATTTGACAGAGAGAAACACAGCCAGAGAGGGAACACAAGCAGGGGGAGTGAGAGAGGGAGAAGCAGGCCTCCCGCCAAGCAGGGAGCCTGATGTGGGGCTCGATCCCGGGTCTCCGGGACCATGACCTGAGCCGAAGGCAGTTGCTTAACCAACTGAGCCACCCAGGCGCCCCAGTCTGTGATTTTCAAATTAGGGATGAACTAGGTGGGAGTAGGGATAGAGTAGTGTCAGCTAGGGGCTGGACACAGCAAATTCTAAAATCTTTTGATTTGTATCTAATCCATTCTTTTAACAAATATGTCTTAAGCATCTACTGTGGGTGCTAATTATTGTCAAGAGATATAGAAGCATATAGTCTTGCATGCTTTTTTATCACATGTCAAGATGAGCAAGTTTCAAATTCTTTCTCCCTTTGGGACTTGAAGTCTTTCTCCTGTTTCTCTCCTGCACTGCTCCTTAAAATGAGAGTCTCTATGTCCTTTGAGTATAATAAGCAAAGAGTAATAAGCAAAGAAAAGGAAAGTATATTTCTGACCCTTAACTCTCGCAGAATAGTTTTGAATAAACTAGTCAGTTAAAGTGCTTCATAACTGTTTAAAACATGCATGTGAATAGAACATATTAATTTCCTCATTATTGTTTCCATATAGCATTTGTAACAAATGAAACTGCCCCCATTTTATAGATGGTGACTCAGAGGTTCTGCAGCTTGAGTCTAGCTAGTCAAACGGCAGAGCCTGGACTGGAAAGGGGGGTCTGGCCCTCCTCCCCCTGCATTGCACTTCTCCCACAAATGTCAAGGGAAGCTGGATCTTAACATTCCTTTCAAACTCCAATCAAAGTGACTCCTGCGACTGTGGTGATTGTTTGAAATATCAAGTTGCTCATCGGTATCCTGCCTCTGTAACAAAAGGGAAACAGGACACATAAACATCAGAGAAGAACACACATACCTTGATCTGAAAAGACACCTGCAAATAATCTGATCACCTTGTAAACTGCATCAAACACATTTTTGTGTTGTTTATTTATTTTTTTTCTCTAGGTTTGGGTTGCTTCTTTGGCTTTAGTTTTAAAGAGTTTGGCATTGTTGACATTTGTTACACTCTAAAATTTGTTTTTGGAAGAACCAGAACATCTTAATTTTGGTACGGTAGTATTTACTGATTAGTGAGTACATGCTGGGCACTCTGACATGTTCCATTTTAATGCTGTCCTAACGACCTTGTGGGAAAAATACTACTATTATTTTAATATTATAGATAAGAACATTGAGGCACAGAAAAGTGAAGTGACTTGCCCAAGGTAATGCAGCTAGCAAGTAGGAAAACTGGGGCCTGAATTGGGCTCTTTTAACCACAACGTTACAATGCTCTGTAACGCAGTGCTGGGCATGTGGCTGTTCTAAGGTCACTAACAGCTTTGGTCTTCAGATTCATTATTTGTGAAAAGAGATCGCACTAGATAATTTAGTTACTTAGTAGTACTCCTTATTTATGTACGTTCCCTATTTAATCCTTACCCTATGGACCTACACTCCTAACCTTAAACATAGTACCATTTTCCTCATTTTCCATAAGAGAAAATAGGACTTAGGTCAAGTACCTACTAAAGGTGACAAGCTGGTGTAAGAACTGAGATTCACATCCAAGCTTTTAATCGATATAAGTAACTGCCTTTCCTTTTTAAGGGCTTGTGCAGCCGTAAAATTCCATACATTGAATCCTGGCTTTTTATTTCAAAGACACAATAATAATATGTATGTTTCATAAAGCCATGAATTTATAGTTCTTCCAAGAGATGACCTTAGTCTACAAATGGCTGCCAATGTTTGAGAACCACTGACATAGATAATAGCAGTCTTAACAATGAAACATTGTGCTATTAATATTATATTATCATTTTCTCGAGGAGTCACATGTGGAGCGAACAGGATGTAACCGGACATGTTAGGCAAGCTGTTGCTAACTCAGACTAAAGGGGATTAAATTCTCATTATTACTCACAGTTAGTCCCCAAATATCTGTGTATGTTCAGTTTCTTCAGTTTGGCAGGAAGTTTTAGAGAACCAAACAGCATGCCCTTCCGCCCCTGGCATATTCATAAGCTATTTTGGGGTGAGTCATCGGAATTCTGTGGTTTGTGTATCCTGAGGGAAGAGAAGAGACACTGTATGGTTAGCATTTATTTGAAACTGTTAGTTGGGGGAAAAAATTCTTTGATAAAAGTTCAACACTAGGTAAGAAATGCCTGCAGACGGATGTCTCCATTGTTATCAGATTCAACTCATATTCACGTCTCTGGGAATATCACACAAATTTAAATCTTCGGACTGTTCATATGCACAGCGCATGTACCCAGAATCCTGGATCTGGCGTTTACTTGGGGGCAACTAACAGAGAATTCACAACCAGCTGAATGACTCTTCTTCTGACTTTGGAGTCTCTGCTCCCTGATGTCAGAGTAATGTTCGAAGTTGGATAGATTTGTGGATACATGAAAACCGAGAGATGAAGCCAAACCTCTGGAGGTCCATCAGATATGACCAATAATATAACTGTGGATCTTGATTTTTTTTTTTTTTGGTGTTTTAAGCCATCTTTATTTTGTGAATTATCTAATTTAATCATAATATCCAACTTCTGGTGGGTTCTGTAAATATTTTTATGTATCTACCATGCAGAGTATTCTCTTTTAAAAAAAATTGTAGATTGTGATTAAATCACTACAACAGTAAAAAATAAGTGGGTAAGAATAAGTTTTCATCCTTGTAGCTACAAAGGAGCCTAAGGGGGAATTCCAGGCTTCAAAAAATATTTTTCTCATCTCATTAAGAAAAGAAACTGGTTATTATTGGAAGAAGGAAGAAAACACAAGCTAGTTGGGTGCTTATGGTGTGTCAGATGCTGTGATTGGAGTCCAAAAAGTCTCATAGGGGCGCCTGGCTGGCTCAGTCAGTAGAGCACGGGACTCTTGATCTCTGGGTTGTGAATTCAAGCCCCACAATGCACGCGAAGTCTGCTTAAAAAAAAGAGGCTCACAAAGGCTGTGTAGATCTGAGGAGAGTATTACTTTCAGAATTGCAATGAGCCTAAGGTCTATAGCATCAGTGGTCTGTAAGACAGGGTGACCAAGGAAGGGAAGTGGTGACATCTGATACCTGTGTACAGTTATCCATTTGATTAGGACCACTGGATGGGTGACTGTAGACAGAAATAGTCCTGGTGGACAACTCGGATGGCCCTCATATGGGATGAGTTAAAATAATGCCCTGTTTTCTGAAGAACAGGGAAACTACTGTTTGATCATTAAAATGGTTTTAGATGGAACATAATTGGGCATTGCATAGTAGTGAGATACATAATGAGTAAAAGTTCTCTTTAATTTCCTCTCAGTTTCCTGATTGGGTCAAGTAGGAAGTCTTAGTTCTGCATTAGTAACATTTGAACTCTTCTTGGAGCAGGCCACCATTTTTCTCCCTCGACTTGAATAACAACTTATTCAAACAGTTACATCTTATTTATGGCAAGTGAAACTGATTTTCTACTTATGTAGAGTACACATTAAAAAAATAGGTTCATATAAAAAAGTGAGTTGGCTTAAAATAATATTAACTAAATGATCATACAAGCGATTAGCCAAATGGGCCTTGGGGGCTGACCTGAAGAGGTTACTCAGCATATAAAACTTTGGTGATTAAGAGGCAGATGGCATTACAAATGCAAATAGAAAACTTAGTTTGCATTGGTCCTCCCTGCTAGTCCGGAGTCCAGAGTCGTCCTGTCAAAGTATCATCCACAGACCAGTGCTGGTCTGTGAACTTTGGTCCACCTTTAAGGAGGGAAGTAGAGAAGTTGCAAGTAATCGTTTAGAAACTTTTCATAGCTTATCTCCATTGCTTTGACATTCAATCACATGAAATGTCTTTCTAGTAAATTATTTTTATTGTGCAGCATTTTACAAAAGCACTGGTCTGGAATAGATTAGGAAAGAAAGATGATAGTTTCAGAAGCACTGATAGAGAGTGTATGTTTAGAACAAAAATATAACAAAGGAAAGGGGCAGCCTACACAGTCCTGATAAAGGAATATATGCTGGTGTAAAGTACATGATCTTCGTGAAATCTAGAAGAATGAGAATAAAGAGGCCAAGATAATAAGTACCAGTTTGTAAGGACTGGGACTGTCTCGGTCTTTCCATTGGTGAATCCCCAGGATCTGTCATGGTGCCTGGCATGTAGTAAGCACTCTTTATATTTGTTGGATGAATGAATGAATGACTGAATGAGCTATGGTGATTGGCAGGTGGTTCTAATGCAATCACTGGAGAGTATGCTCCATTATAGCAAGTAGTAGTAATTCACTATGCTTTCCCAGGTATCTCACAACACTGTTCAGTGCCCTTTGTTCTGATGATACAACAAGTCAACTTTTAAGTATTAACTAGATTGTCAGTGTATTAGACCCAGGAAGGTGTTGCCTTAATTTAAAATAATTTTTAATTCCAGGCTAAATACCACAACTGGAAGGATATGTTGGATTATATTTCAGTAATGAACAACCCCAATGTCTCAGTGGCTTAGCCCAACGATTCTTTCCTTCTTTCTCACACACATGCACAGCAAAGGCTGACATAGGGCTTTGCTCCTGGTCATCTCTGTGCATCCATAATAACCATAGGAGGGGATGTGGCAAGTCGCACTCTGCTTCTTGGACCTTCAGCCTGGAAATGACACGTTTCACTTCTATTTATTTATTTTTTTTGGCTAAAGCAATGAGCATGTCTAATATCAATGGGGTGAGGGAAATATAATCCTACCATGTTTTAAGAAAGTGAAAAGCAGGAAATATTTTGTGGAAAGTGTTGACATATATACTCACCTAGTGTGAATTATATTAACAAACGTTATTCCCTCTTTGACTGGTCTTCTGTGACTGCCATCAGCACTGAGTTCCTGTCTTTTCAGATCTCTGGACTGAATCTTGAATGTGGTGACCTCTGGAACATAGGACTGTTTATATCCTTTGCCTCAGCTATCAGCTCACTTACTTAAGCTTTTTGGTTCTCTGTTTTTTGTGTTGTTTTTTTTTCTATAATTTCAAGTGACCTCTGTCAGAGCATACCAACTCCTTTGGTTTAAATTCTTTCTCTACTGACCAAACTTTTCTGCTGAATACATCTTTCCGTAAGAATGCAGGAGATGGGCCTTAGATCTTGGTCAAGGAGATTTCTTTTAGTAAAATTTTAAAATGACCATGGATATAAACATAAATATTCTTATGTGGGATTGTACACTGAGTCAGCTTCTAAGAGGCTAATCAATCCTAAGAAAATCAAGTGTACCACATATCTAGAACTGCAAACCTGGGTGGTAGGTCCCAGGTCCCTTGTGATCTATAGATTCTTCTTTCCTTTTTTTCTTTCCCTCCTTCACTTCTGTTCTCACTGCTTTCCTACCTTCCTTCTTTCCTTCCTTCCATCCATCCATCCATCCACCCACCCACCTACCTATCTAGTCTATCCATGATCTTCCAAGACAGGACATAATTACATATCTAGATTGGGCTAGAAAGGATACTTCTGAAGTGCATGAAAACTTTTACTATCTAATGGATTATAAAAGATCTTCACCCACTTGGCTCAGTGGTTAAGCATCTGCCTTGGGCTCAGGTCATGATCCTAGGATCCAGGAGTCGAGTCCCGCATTGGGCTCCTTGCTCAGGGGGGAGAATGCTTCTCCCTCTGCCTGCTGCTCCCCCTGCTTATGCACTCTCTCTCTTTCTCTCTTTCTGATAAATAATACACTTAACTTACTGAGCCACCCGGGCATTCCAGAGTTTGTTTTTAAAAAGTGGCTTTTTTGCTAGCATTATGTGGACTTCCAAAATTAGTGGAAACCAAATAAAGATGAGTGAAATCTGACAGCATACTTGAAAAGCCCACGATTTTCATAATTATAAGTCAAATTATCAGTATCTGCGTCTGTCTAGAGACAGATGACATAGGGAGGTAGATGTCGGAGACTTCTAAGTGTGACCAGTAGAAACAGTCAAATATTATTGAGTTTCTTTCTCCAAAACCCTTTCGACCAGGCTTTCCCCCCAGTCGCCTATGTTGAACACATTAACAGAATGGTTTCCAGATCTTTACAACATTGTGCCGGTGAATACAGACTAATTACCTAGCTGAATAGTAAGGAGGGAGGGCTCTTTTATTACTCCTCCGTCAGCTGTTGCACATCTAGACACGTAGCTAATAATTTATTAGCCTCTAATTTTGGAGGCTGGCTCTAGATGATAAGCCTCATAAAAAGCTAACAAGGAGATGCTTTTGATAAGGTGGTAAATCATTAAACGAAGAAATGACCAGTTGATTTACGACTTACTGGAATACTTTAGACTGGGAAAGATAAAGCTCTCTGTTTTGTACGTGATATCCCCGCTATCCCTTAAAAAATCTAAACTTGGATTACACAGCCCAAAGGAAAAAACACATTCTGGCTAATTTCAGACATCTTCCGTTAAAATAGATGCTCATTCCTCAGTATTGGTGTCCCATTTCCTCTCTAGTCCACATAAGTAGTTCAGAAATATTTGTGCCAATGTTTCCTTGGGAGCACAAAAAAATGATAGAATTTACAAAGATAAGCACACAGGGGCAATATAATTTTTTGATAAATTACAACTTACAACAGTATTTAGCTGAGAATTTTTTAGAAATATACATAATTTTGTAATAATTTAATGAGGCATACATAACAAGAAATTCCTGTAAATGGCTATAATTATTATCTATACTCTTAGGCCAAGTTCTTCAGGGATCAGTTGGGGAAAGGTATGTGGAGGAGGAGGTCATGACGTGTGCAAGCAGGAATCGTGTGGAGGACACATTTCATGGACATGACACAGTTACATATTAGTGGAGTCAGGAGATGGGTCCTTTCCTGAAAAAACCCTGGGGAAGACGGTTATTCTCTCTGGTTCCCATTTGTCCAGAGAGTGGAGATTTAATTGAATATAGTATTTCCATGCTATTTGACTTGCTATCGTATATGATTCACTTTCTGAGACAAAAGCATTTTTATGTGTGTAGTTGTATCAAGGTAGAAATAGATTGCTTATTTTTTCCTTTATTTTTAGAACATTTTTTCTTTTTTTGGAAACAGATTTCATAAAAATAGTTGCTTCAACCTCTTATGGTAATTACAAAAATTGCATGTATTATACAATAGAAAATATTCAGTCTTTAAAAAGAAGGAAATCCTGCCATTTGTGGCAGTATGGCTATATCTGGAGAACATTATGCTAGTGAAATAGGCCAACTGCAGAAACACAAATATTGTATGATCTCATTTCTATGTAGAATCTAGACTAGTAAAACTTGGGGCACTTGGGTAGTTCAGTGAGTTAAGCGTCTGCCTTCAGCTCAGGTCATGATCATGGTGGGCTCTGCTCAGCAGGGAGTCTGTGTCTCCCTCTGCCTTCGTGGGTGGTCTCTCTCTGTCAAAAAAATGAGTAAAATATTTAAAAAATAAAATAATTGAGCTCGTAAAAACACTGAGTAAAATGGTGGTTGCCAGGAAATTGGGCAGTGGAGGATGGGGAAAATGGAAATAATTTGGTAAAATATTACAAAATTTCATTGATGTGAGATGAATAAGTTCTGGAGATCTAATGTAGCATGGTGACTATAGTTAACAATACTTCATTGTATACTTTTAGACCTATAATTTGCTAGGAGAGT
The DNA here is from genome assembly GCA_004023965.1 of Spilogale gracilis. Classification (NCBI taxonomy): domain Eukaryota; kingdom Metazoa; phylum Chordata; class Mammalia; order Carnivora; family Mephitidae; genus Spilogale; species Spilogale gracilis. Next base: position 94,633 of record PITA01003886.1, read on the forward strand.
AGATTATAAGTATTCTTTTTTTTTAAAAGGTATTTATTTATTTATTTGACAGAGAGAGAGATCACAGGCAGGCAGAGAAGCAGGCAGGGAGGAGGAAACAGGCTCCCTGCTGAGCAGAGAGCCCAATGCAGGGCCTCAATCACAGGACCCTGAGATCATGACCTGAGCCGAAAGCAGAGGCTTTCACCCACTGAGCCACCCAGGCGCCCCATAAGTATTCTTAATACAAATTTAAAAAGGTACATATGAAGTGATAAATATTTTATTTATTTATTTATTTATTTATTTATTTATTTAGAGACAGAGAGAGTACAAGCAGGGGGAGAGGCAAAGGGAGAGGGAGAAGCAGACTCCTTGCTGAGGGGGAGCCCAATGTGGGGCTTGATCTCAGGACCCGGAGATCATGACCTGAGCCAAAGGCAGATGCCCAACCATCTGAACCACCCAGACGCCCTGGTGGTGAATATTTTAGTTACTTGATTATGGTGATCATTTCATAATATATATGTATATTAAAACATCAAGTTGTTCCGCTACAATTTTTACTTGTTAATTACAGCTCAATAAAACTGAAGAAGAAAAAATTACCTAACTAATCTGCCTACCAGCAGACTTTTTGAAGAACTCAGCTAGGGACACCTTGCAATATAACAACATCTAGAGACTGTTTTTTAACAACCTCAGAAAAATACAGGCAGTAACAAGAATGTAAAAACATGTCAATATTCTTTAAACTTTCATGATTCAAATCCATTCAGATATTTATTTGGCAATAACTGATGAGGTCCCTGCTAAATTCAGAATGTAAAATCATTGAAGAAACACATGTGGCTCTTGTCCTTATAAAAGTTGCAGTCTAGTCTTAGCTTTATTCTAATTTTCATATTGGTTTTTTTCTTTGATCTAGCTGTTTAATAAAGTATGTTTATGATTTTTCCCAAATCTATTTTCTTGTAATAATTGTTTTTACTGATTCCAAATATAATTGCATTGAAGAAATAGAACACGGTTTGAATGATACTGACTGAAATTTACTGAGAACTTTTTATGATCCAATATGTGGTCTCTTTTTCATCAATATTCCACGCATGCTTGAAAAGAATATATAGTCTCTGATCAAATAGGGCTTAATTTGTGCCCATTATGTAATATTCTTTATTCCCGTGGTTATATTGGTTTACTTTATCTGTTCATCATATAGAAGATATTTTAAAAGTTTTCCCAATGATAGTGGATTTGTCAACTCTCCTTGCAATTTTATTAATTTTTTGGCTTTAGATGTTATGAGACCTTGTTAATAGCTACATACAGGTTTGGAGTTTTTCTATCATCCTGACTATTTGATCTAGTGACCTCTAGATGACTGCGACATTGGCTGGCAGCAGGACAGTCGCCTCCTGGGACCCCGAGCCAGAGCTACTCAGGTAAGGACAGCTTTCGGGTCCCTAATACTGAAACTGAGACTTCCTTCTGAAACCGAAACTGAAACTTCTTTCTGAAGCCATGAAAAACAACTCTGCCTTTTTAAAACAGCTAAGTTTGGGGGTTATTTTTCACATGGTTATATATAACTAACTCTGATTTTCTCTGTTTTCTTTCTGGAACTCTAATTGGCCAATTATTGGCCTTTTTCATTTGCTCCTCCACATCTCTTAACGTATCTTTTCCAACTCCAAGTCTCTTTGTGAAGTAGTAAGCATAATTTACTCAGACCTCGCTTGTAGGTTTCCAGTTCTTTCTCTGGCTCATTCTTACCTGCTATTGAAATAATCTAGTGAGTTTTTTAATTTTGGCAAGTGCATTTTCATTCCTGGAAGTTCTGTTGATTTTTTCTCATACATTTTTGCTCATTTCTGATAACATCTTAGTCCTCATATTTGGCCAGTCAGAATTGTTTCAGAATACTGTACAGACTTGGATGAAGATGCCCGAAGTTCTAGGAAAGATTTAGGTTTCATTTTGACAAGATCCTGGGGTGTTCTCCATCTAGAAGCACATTTAATTCAATATATTTGCTTTCATGTTCAGGGTGTCCCAGAGGTATAAATTAAACCTCTCACCCCTGACTTTCCTGAAACATAGAATTTCATAATTCATTGGGAAGAGATTTTCTTCACTGAACACAGGACTGAGGCAGCCAAGTTATAAATGGCATTTGCTCACCATCTAGTGAGGCTTTGCTACATACTGATGGAGAGCACTGAGGATTGTTTCCACAGCCTCTGCTTCTCCAAGAAGATCGGGTCCATCCTCTTCATCCAGGCAATTCCTGGAGCTGGTTTCTGCAGGTCCTATTGAAGAAATGCCCACCACTTCTTTCTTTTTTATAGGGCAGGCAGGAAATGGCTCTGACTCTTAACAAGAATGACGTAGCACACTGTGGCTGAGTGCTTGAGCACATGAGATCTGCCATTGTTTAAAACAAATGCAGAGAGTGGCTAATCGCACTTTTGTATTTCATCTCAAATAGAGCATTGGAATCTAAGTTCAAAAATTACTATTATTGGTATCAATTAGTTTTATTTTCAAGACCTACAGGCTTCAAAAACTTTAGAAAGCAGTCTGTTGGCTAAGGGAAAATGTCTCGTTATAAATTGGCTTTTGTTTAATGATGCTTAGGCTTTATAAGGCAGACTCAGAGATGCCTACCAAGACCTTAATAGTCGACTAGTGCTTCTTAAACTATTTGTGGTGCAGACTAATTTTTTAACCAATTATTTTTCTCATTCCTCTGTTTTATTACTTCATTTTTCTTTTTCTCTTAGTTTGGAACTTAAAGGGGACAAAATTTATCAGGTATCGACTTAATTTATTGTTTCTCTTTTTTTTCCTTGTGTAATATAAGCATTGAGAACACTAAACCTCCTCTAAGTACTGCATTGGCGGCCTCCCAGATTGAGATGTAGACTCTCATAATTTTGTTCTTTAAATATCTTAAATGTCTTCCCAACCAAAAGTTTATTTAAGAAGAATTCACTCTACTGAATGCAATAAGAAAAAGAGCTGAAAAAGAGGTACAACCAGAGGAAGGAAATGGCACAAGATAAAATGATCCTCTATTCATATTATATTATGCCCAAGATAATCACATAAAAATTCCTTAGTATTGGTAAAAACTTATTGAAAATGAATGGGTGCAAAATAAACATTCACAAAAGTATTCCTTTCTTTCTTTATACCAAGATTTAGAAAAATTAAAGGTTAGGAAGATGCCATACATGATCACAGCTATAAAAATAAATCATCCTAAAGTTACCTGGCCAATAAATGTGAAGACTGCAAAATTTACTACAAGTTATAGAAAGACAAGCAAATAAGTAGACTTATCATGCTCATGAGTGAGAAGACTCAATGCCGTAAAGATGTGTACTGTTCTAAATTAACTTATATACTTAGTGTGATGTCAATCAGAATCTTAATGGACTAGTGTGGACAATATACCCAAATGATCCCAAAGCTAATCTGGGGAAATGAATGACAGCGATTTCTCCTGCCTCTCCTCCTGGGGAGGTGGAGGTCTGGCGTGGGTGAGGGGTAGAGATGGGAGGAAGGTGAGGAGGCAGGCTGGGTGCAGAGGATCAGTCATCACCTAGGTCATCTTGAAATGGACACGGGTAACTCTTAGATAAGACTTTCTGAGTGTTTCCCACTGGGAAATGAGTGCATTTCCACAATCAACAAATATTCATTGAACATCAGCCATGATTCTAGGAATCAGGGTTGGAGCAGTGGATGGAAGAAAATCTCACCCTTGGGGAGCTTAGCTTCTATTTGGAGAGACAGGTAATCAACTTGCATTTTGCTGAATGATTCTTAAGCCCTACAAGAGAGACCTGGAAACACCTACCAAGATCCTTATGGAATAAATTAGTGATTCTTAAACCATTTGTCTTGATTTTGTTTTTATTGGTCTTTGTTTCCAATCCATGGCAGACAGATAGTTTTGGATATCTAGAATTTTTCTGCAAGCAGACAGGGAGATTTTGGTTCTTCCACAGAGAACTTGGTTCTTTCTGGTCGTAGATGTTTCTACACATTCTCGATTTTTGTCCTTATTTCACTCAGAGGTTCTTGGACCACACCGCATAGCGCTGAAGTAAAAGACTTCTGGAAACATCTTGGGGATAGGCTGCAGACAAGCTCGCTTCTAATGCAGGTTAGCTGGAGCAGGCAATTGTCCTCCATCCAACTAGCATGTCACCGTTGTTCCCCTCAGTCACACAAGAACACTCCAATTTCTAAAAGTTATGGTTCCTCTACCCTTCAAACTCAGTCTCTATGGCAGGAGCATGAAGAGTGCCAACAGTGACAAGTCAGCCTGGCAAATGACTAGAAGCCCAGCCTCTGCCCTGGATTGTCTTGGGTTCAGATTCTGGGCCTTTGCCGGCTAGCTCTGTACCCATAGCTATTTTGAATGAGGAATGGCATCTACTGGGAAAGAATATAGGTAACCTTCTAAAAGAGAGAAAGACAAGATGGTCAGAACATATGTTTCCCTCTTTTGTATGATAAGAAATATTAGGTATTTTCATTATCGAAGATCCAAAAATTAATCTTAAAAAATCTATTTTCCTATCTTAAATTCTGATTCGGTTTTTCCTAATACCCAGGTTCCTCAGGCTCTCAGGCATGTTCAGGGCCTTGGTTAAATTATGTTAGAGGAAATTGCTGTTGACTTCAAAAAAAGTTTCAGACCTCTTTGAGCAACAGTTTTCTTATCTGTTAAACATACATTAATGATATATGGTGGGGATCCCACTGTAATCTGTAATTTTATGAAATTAACACATTATACACCTTAAACTTACCCAATATTATATGTCAATTATGCCTCCATTAAAAAACTCATGTACCCCTTTTAGGGTTGTTGAGACTAGTAAATTAATATTTGTAGAGCCCCTAACACCAGCCAGGAGTATTTGAAGCACTTGATAACTATTAGTTATAATCTTAGAAACAAGATTCGAACAAGCAGTTACTGATTTATACAGACCAGAGATTTACTGGTGATTATGACTTACTTCTATGGCTAGGGTTTCTAAATTCAGGACTCTTCTGTGCACTTCCTGAAAAGTATTTTCTTAATTCCTTTTCCCTTCTGATTCTCGTACAAAAAGAAGAGGCGAGCCGGTATATAAGACTGTTTCTTTGGGTTTAGTTCACATTTAAATTTTGAATCAGACCCTGTGGACCCCACTTTCCCTTTACCTGTGGCTTGCACTCAGAGAGCATTTAGTTACAGATTCTCTTAGGCTTTAAGGAGATAAAGACGATATGTCCCTGAAAGGCAAGGGGGGTCACTGAGGTGCTTCAGAGGAGGGATGTTTGGAAGCGCCAGAGAGACAGCTTCTGCAAGCAGACAGGGAGATCTCAGTTCTTCCACAGAGAACTTGGTTCTTTCTGGTCCCAAATAAGGTCATCTTTGGCTCATTTCAGTTTCCCTCCCCAGGCAGAAGCAAGTCCAGTCCATGGCAGTTTATCACTTCATTTGGGAATTGTTTTTGACTCTCAGACATAACTATGTCTGAAATCAAGATTAAAGTCTGTGAATCTGGTGAACAAAAGAGAAATAAGGGCTGAAAATTCCCCTACCTACCTTGAAAGGCTATCCTGGAGGGAGAGATTGTTTTCTGGGTCGGGTTTATCTTTCCAGGTGTTTTGCAGAAGCCTGCGGAGCCAGTCAGTGGGTATGAGTCATCTGACTATGGTAAGATCAGAAATTCCTACAACATGATATAGGAGTCCAGCATTGGAGGCCGGGAAAGGGAAGGGAAGCGGCCCGCTAGGCTTGCATCACTCCCCCCGCCCCCTGGTGGCCTAATTTCCGTCTTAAGGTTTGGGCAGGTGCAGAATCAAGACACCTGTTTTCTAAATCTTGTTTTTCTCCTTTCCTCTGCTGTTCTTTATTTGTGCTTTACCCCACCTCCACCCAACCCTCTAAACCCAGGGCAAGCAATTATTCAAGTTGAATGTGTAGAAATTCGTAAGCAGTGCGCGCGTAAAAATGTTTAAAAGGGAGAGAAAATGGAACGGGAGAGACAGAAGAGCTGGGGATGGCAAAACGCACTGGGAAAGAGAAGAGGACCCGCGGGCAAGCGAGGAGGGGACGCAGAGCCTGCAGAGACCAAGGGGAGAAGTCAGTGTTTGTAACTTTGCCAACCGAGAACGTATTTGGCCAAATGGTGCTTTTCTATTATATGCGCATGCCCAAACTTGAGAAAACAGAGACGACTGCACCTGCTGTATTCAGGAAAAAGCAATCGCTACAATTCACCTAATTTAAATGTTAAGCTGTTTAGACATTAGAAACTCGCCAGAGCACAGTTCTGTATATCTGAGATTGCTCAGCTGCTCGGACTGCCCGACCTCAGGGGCTCCCACGGGTTCTGTTCCCCGCGGCGCCCTGCCGAGAGCCAGGCAGTTCGGGTGACAACAGCTTTCGCCGTCCCAGGCCTTCGTGGTCTGTCTTCCTCAAGCCGAATAAGACAAATCCTAGCTGAAAATGAAAATGGGCCGCTTCAGTGCCCCTTGCTTGACAGAATACCCTTTCATTCACAGAGGTCGGGTGTTCCTGTTTCGCTGCTCAGTACCGCTCCCTCCCTAAGAGCCGTGGAATCCAAGAACCCGG
>PITA01003886.1:101360-132214 GCA_004023965.1 Spilogale gracilis
ACACCAGTGACCTCATTTTAAGACTGCAGAATGGACACAATCTGGTCAATCTGGTCACTTCATCAACTAATAAACAGATATGGATGGTCGACCTTGGGCAGACATTTGGAGGGCGGTACGAGGACACGGTAAAAGTTCTGCCTGTGTTTTCCCCTCTCGCTTCTGGTGGCCAAGCATGCCTTCCCAGCTGTGTCCTTCGAGTCAGGGACCTGATCTGACTTGCCTTTCCTTCATCTGTAAAGTGGAGGTGAGTGTATTTAGCTCATAAGGTGGTTGTGAAGATGATGTAAAAACTTTTGAGGCAACTCAGGTACAGCCTAGTGTCTGGGGGATGCTAAATAAACCCTCCTTCTGGCTTCCCTGTTGGGTCCTAGAAGCTATCCCCACCTGAGTCCTAGAAGCTAAACAGACTGGGTTTCCCTCTTTCCCTGTCTCATTCTCGCACTCTCTCTTGAAATAAGTTCCCAAATGTGAGTAAGACTTGAGATGAATACCAAATTTTAGAAATACTTTAATACTTCCCATAATAGTTCACAGGCTTAGTCACCTGCAAAGTAAGGACTCTGGGTTTGCTCCTTCTTTACTGACTAAAGAAAAGATTTGTATTTTGGGATTAGTTCTCAACCCACAAACTCTCAGTGAGGGTTTTCACTTGCAGTTCAGATCTGACTTGCCCTAGATCTGTCTTACAGCTAACTCTGTTCCATGAAATCAAGGTAAATCACATAGAGTTAAATCTGGGGACGCAGAGTTTCCCATTAATATATCCAGCATCAAAACTGGATGTTTTAATAAATTCTCTGGAAGCTGTGGTTCAGGAAGAGAGGACATGATCTATTCTTTAAAAGGAAGGCAAGTGATGCTTTTTTTTTGTCTTTGGCTTAAGTTTACATGAGATGGTTTCCTTGAGCCTCTCTGCATCTACTATAAATTTCACACATTTTAATATGACTGTCAAAGAGCTGCATATCTCTGCATATCTCATCTCCACTCACTTCCACAGCTTTCTCTATACCCATCTTGGCCTTTCTTATGTTCTGACTCATTAATTTTTAAAAATATTACATGAACCAAACAAGCTCTTTTTTTTTCCCCCTCTGGTGAAGTCAGCACACGAGTGTTCTTCTCTTTGGACCCCTTGTTCTCTTCCTTTTCATTTGACTAATTCCTTCCTACTCACTTTTTAGGATTCAGCATCATCAAGCTAACCGAGAATTCTTTCCTGACCCTAATCTAAATTTGTCCTTTTCATTTATTCTCTCTCCTTATACTCCTTCCTCGCACCTTCTGTAATTTCTAGTTATGGTTTGTATCTTTTGATTTATTGTGTATGTCACCACTAGGAATACATGCTTAGTGGAAAGAAGATGCCTGTTTGGTTTGTTTCCTGTACTTAGCAAGGTGTCCGGTTCATGCAAGACACTCATTACTGAATAAATGAAACCCGTTCTGCTAATAAAAAAAAGTTCCTGGATCATTTCCACACAATAACACACCCAACATTTCCCTTGACAAAGCTTTTGTTTTGTTCAGCAGCCTTCTGGGGAATCCCCTTTGCCTTAGAGATTATTTCTGGTTACTCATAGTTTCAAATGAAGAAAAATTGGTTCTTAAGAAGAATCCTATTTTCCTACCATCCAGAAAAGTAATTTTTCCCTCCTTAAAACAGGCATTTCAATGAATGTTTCTTATACATCGTGTATGCAGACATAATAGCTCAAATTCCATTGGGACAAATTGGACATAGCTCTGTGTAATGAAAAGATTTTTCACGTCCTCAGCTTGTGGGTTGAGAACTAATCCCAAAATACAAGTCTGTTCTTTAGTCAGTAAAGAAGGAGTAATCCCAGAGTCCTTACCTTGCAGGTGACTAAGCCTTACCTACCAGGGAACTATTATGGGAAGTATGAATGTATTTCTAAAATGTGGTATTCACCTTAAGACTTGCTCACACTACAGTTAAAATAGGAATCATTTTATCTTATATTGTCCTCCCAGAAAGCAGAGCTAGAAACCGCGTCTTGTGTGTAAGTGATTTATTTGGGAAGTGATTTCAAGAGAGAGTGTGAGAGTGAGCTGGGGAAGGAGGGAAATTCAACATGAGGGCATGCTGCTCTGATCAATGGGATCTAGATTCCCCTGGATCTCTGGAGAGCCTTCAAAGTTCATCTTTGGCAAGCTCCAGGTCTAGTAGACCTTTTCAGTGGCTTTTCAGAGTCTGTCTTCCAGCTACCTGGCTATAGCATTCAACGCTCATATCTGTGCTGTTTCTACTTCCGGATTGTTTCTCTTTTTTAAAACCTGGTAAATTACTGATCACTCTGTCTGGCAAACTTCTCATTCCCATCTCATCCTTTAGGATTTAGCTTAGGCAACTCTCCCAGTGACCTCTCTCCATCCCCGTCCCCATCCTCATTGCACTCCCCGATCACCTTGGTGCCTGATGCTATTTTCACATTTACTGCACTGTCCTGCAAATTTAGGTCACTCCCCTCTTCCTCCAACCATACTTCTCAAAGAACCTGTTTTTCATTAGCATTCATTGCCTTAACACAACACCTGTTCAATAAAATGGATGTATTTTAGTTTTTCAGGTAGACACCAGACTCCTCAAGGTTGGATATTATGTCTCACTCAATGCTGTATTTCAGTCTAGCATGCCTTGCATAGTATATGTTTTAAAGATATTTGTGTAATGCTAAGGGAAAGCCCCTAAAATGTCCTCTGTCTCTGTAAGAAAATGGAGCTTTAAAAAGTTCTCTGACTCAAGTTGTTGAGATTGCATTTCTACTTCAGAAACGCTGGCTATGAAAACATCAATGACTCAAGTTGCTAGGTGTCGGCAGACAGCTTCTCTTTTGTAAATTTTAAGTCAAAATAGTGACTCAAACTGTTTCAACAGAAGTGAGAAATGAGAAACCATGTAGATAATGCATTAGATGAGTCAAATGAAATTCATAAAGGAAAGAAACCCTAATTTTGAAACTGAGAAACCAATTTTGAAAGCCTGCCTTGTCATTGCTTGCCTGAGACTTTTTCTTACAGGGTGCAGAGTGCCCACAAAATAAGCGAAGTGTGTTTGAGGGACCTAAGAGAGTGACCTTGTTCTAAATTGCAAAATAGAGCGATTCCAAGATCACATCGACTTTGGCGGCGGGGTCTGAAACAACAGAAATCTATTTCTCACAGTCCTGGAGGCTGGAAGGTCAAGGTCAAGGTGTTCACAGTATTAATTTCTTCTTCTTTTTTAAATTATTAACATATAATAAATTATTTGTTTCAGGGGTACAGGTCTGTGAATCATCAGTCTTACACAATTCGCAGCCCTCACCATAGCACATACCCTCCCCAGTGTCCGTCACCCAGCCACCCCATCCCTCCCGCCCCCTCCTCTCCAGCAGCCCTCAGTTTGTTTCCTGAGATTAAGAATCTCTTATGGTTTGTCTCCCTCTCTGGTTTCATCTTGTTTAATTGTTTCCTCCCTTCCTCTATGATCCTCTGTCTTCTTTCTTAAATTCCACATATCAGTGAGATCATATGATAATTGTCTTTCTCCGATTGACTTCTTTCACTCAGCATAATACCCTCCAGTTCCATCCACATCGTTGCAAATGGGAAGATTTCATTTTTTGATGGCTGCATAATATTCCATTGTATGTGACAACACATCTTCTTTATCCATTCACCTGTCAATGGACATCTGGGCTCTTTCCATAGTTTAGCTACTGTGGACATTGCTGCTATCAACATTGGGGTGCACATGCCCCTTCGGATCACTACATTTGTATCTTTAGGGTATATACCCAGTATTGCAATTGCTCGGTCATAGGATAGCTCTATTTTCAACTTTTTGAGGAACCTCCATACTACATTGACTTTGGAATTGATTATGTTACAATGATTTCTATAAAGTTTATTTCACATAATCCTTCTTAATACTTATTTCTCTTTTTCTATTTTATGGCTCAGCTTTGGAGAGATCTGAAATACCTTTGTAATATATACATATGTTACTATTGATGGAAAAGTAATATATAGAAATTTGGAGGGTCAAACACAAAATTCTGAGTGTAAAAATTGTTATTCTCTGGAATTTTGATCTATTCTCTTTCTCTTTCTTTCCAAGTTGGGTGTTTACTCTCATGAAAGTCTGACTATTTGGTCCTAATAGGAAAAACAGTTATGCATGTTTTAGAGATGTCTTGAATTCTTTTAACCAGGGAGACACCTATGTAATTTTTTTAAAAGATTTTATTTACTTATTTGACAGAGAGAAACACAGCTAGAGAGGGAACACAAGCAGGGGGAGCGAGCAGGAAGCCCAATGTGGGACTTGATCCCGGGTCTCCAGGATCATGACCTGAGCCGAAAGCAGTAGCTTAATGAACTGAGCCACTCAGGCGCCCCAACACCTATGTATTTTCTTATGAAGTTGAGGTTTATAAAGTGATCCGTGGGAGAAGTAACACATGAAGGTCATTGCACCTGTGAGTGACTGTATGCATATATCACAGCAGAGGACCGTTCTAAGCTATGGATGTTAGTTGTCTGAGGATAGATAAGCACTTCAACTCCAACCAACTTAGTGACAGCCAATAAATAATAAATAAGAAGAGAGGTTCTCAGGAAGAAATTAGATTTTGTCTTTTGTTCAGGGATAATTCAAATTAACTATCATTTCAAAAGTCAAATATTTCTGGGAGGATTAAGTGCTTGGGGGGCGGGAGGGTGTGTGTGTACGTCTGAGAATTATAACCCCTCTTTATCTTAATGCCGATTGGCTTAAACACAAACACATATATCTTTTATTGTCTAGATGAATTCAGCAATTTTGAAATAGTTTTTTTTTTTAGATTTTTATTTATTTATTTGTCAGAGAGAGAGAGAGAGAGAGATGAGCAACCAGGGGGAGTGGCAGGCAGAGGGAGAAGCAGGCTCTCCACTGAGCAAGCAGCCCAATGCAGGACTCAATGCCAGGACTATGGGACCATGACCTGAGCCGAAGGCAGATGCTTAAGGGACTGAGTCACCCAAGCGTCCGAAGAGCAGCTCTTTAGACAAGGTCTGGCTAAGGAGGAGGAAAGAGAATTGTGGAGCATGGAACAGCTCGAGAGGAAGGTATGCCTGGTTGCCTTCATGCGGGGGCCTTCAGGAAGCTGGAAGGTACATATGGATACCCTCATGTAGGAGATGTGATAGGGTCCCAGCTTTGCAACTGATCGACTGTATGACTCAGGTAAATTGTTTAATCTTCCTGGGGCTTAGAGTGTTTTCTCATTTGTAAGATGTGAATAATAATAGAAAGGTCTCCCAGGACTGTCATGTTAATTAAATGAGATTCATAACATAGAAGATGCTTAGGGTATAAGCCCTCAGTAAATATTAGTCTCAGCCCTCCTCTTGACTTCTTCCCCCTTGTTTGTTCTCTTCTTTTTCTCCTTTGACTTCTTTTCCACCTTGGTCCCCCAGGGGGAGAAGACAAGAATGTACCAGGAAATGCAAGACCCCTCAGAAAAAGGAGGCGGGGAGATAGAACAGATAATTTCTATGAACCATGGTCTGTCTTCTTTCTCTCACGTGTCTCTGTCCATCCCACTGAGCCCCTGGCACCTGTGAGGGGTGTAGAGAAGTTTAGGTGCCCCTCTGCTAGGGTGAAAGGAGAACGCGATCCGCCTCGGAGGCACCTGGTTCTTCACACAGTCCCATTGTGTCCTGGGACAAAGGCAACAGCTCTAGCTGTCAGCATCCCTGGGCTGTGAGCATCCCTACAGAACACGTGTGGAGGTGGCGAGGAGTCGTGGCTCCCGTTTGATCACAATATTATCACGTTTGGGTCCTTTTGTGACTGTCTCCGTGTCCACGCCTTGAGCACTGATTCTCCGGCTCGAACACTTCCGGGGAGAGCTGTTGAGTGCTCACTACAAGCCTGTGCTCTACCAAGTGTGTTCTGGGCATTGCTGGCTCTCAGTCTCAGTCTCCCAAGGTGGGAGACATGGCTGTTATCCCAGTTTCACCAAGGTAACACCAAGGCACAGAGAATTAAAGTAGCAGAATCAAGATGAAACCAGGCTCTCTGCTTTAGAGCCTCCTTCTTAACCGCTGACCTCTAAGCGCACCCCCCCCACACACACACACACCATATTTCACTCATCGTCGTGTCCTTCCCATCTGTGCTGATAAGCCGTTACAAGCCTGTGAGTTCTGTAAGGCATGCCTTTCCCCTTGATTCTTCGCTGGGGTGCTTCCTGTTATTCTTAAAAGTTAATTCAGGCAATAAATACTTATTACACTCTATTATATTTCATCACTTATTTCTCCTCTCCACCAAACCGTTAGGTCTTTTTTTTTCCTGTCCCTAGGCAATTGCACAGAGTAGGGTACAAAGGAGCTGCTCAATAAAGTCTGCGGCTGGAAAGAATGAATTGTGCGGGTTGAATTTTTTTCAAGATGTGAGTGTGTAAACACGTCCAGCTATATATACAGTTGTGGTAAACCTTGAGGGTTGCAATGAGTTAAAACACTTCACAGCTCCTATTTATGGTGAAAAGGCTAACAGTTCCCCAGGGGATAGCTTACGGGTGGGGGTGGGGGGGTTGGTGTCTAAGGAAAAGAAGGAACCTGCCTGCAGTTTTACGCTAGGGTTTCCAAGTCAGGTGTATGGTGTGTATTTTGCTCGGTTGGCACGAGGTGGCGCCAAGGAGCCTTGCAGGAAAGCTCAAAGGAGACGTGAACTACTGCAACCAAGCCTCATCGTACTGGGAATAACTTTAAAGTTAATTATTTTTTAAGATTTGAAAGTGGGTGCGTTATTTGAATCAGTTAACTAGTGATGTTTATTCTTTGGTATTTTTTTTTTTTGCTCCCCTAGTTACCTTGTTTTTAAATAGAAAGATTTTATACTTTGTTTCTTCATTTTCTCAATAACCTAGTACTTTTTCAATAGGTGAAGGCTGTATTTTGAAGATTTATTTATTTTAAAGAGAGGGAGAGAGTGTGCATGAGCGGGGGTTGGGATAGGGGTGGGGGAGGTGGGGGTGCAGAAGGAAAGAATCTCAAGGAGACACTGAGATCATGTCCTGAGCTGAAATCAAGAGTTGGCCACTTAACTGAGCCACCGTGGTGTCCTGAAGACTGTGGTTTTTTTTCTTTCTTGCTTTTGTTGTTGTTTTGGTGATTTTTTTTTAAGATTTTATTTATTTATTTTTTTGACAGAGAGATCACAAGTAGGCAGAGAGGCAGGCAGAGAGAGAAGAGGAAGCAGGCTCCCCGCTGGGCAGAGAGCCTGATGCAGGCCTCGATCTCAGGACCCTGAGATCATGACTTGAGCTGAAGGCAGATGCTTTAACCCTCTGAGCTACCCAGGTGCCCTTTTTTTTTTTTTTTTAAAGATTTATTTTTTGAGACACAGAGAGAGAATGAGCAGGAAGGGCAGAGGGAGAGGATCTCCAGCACACTGTGTAGCCAGTGTGGAGCCCAATGCAGAGCTCAAGCTCAAGACCCTGCGGTCATGACCTGAGCCAAAATCAAGAATCAGATGCATAACCGGCTGAGCCACGCAGGCACCTGGAAGGCTCGGTTTGGTATTGAGACTCAGCATCTCTGATCTCTCTCTGTCTCAGCCCCCCCCCCCATTCATTATTTATTTATTTATTTATTTACTTTTAGTACAGTGTGGTCGCAGACACCAAAGTCCTAACATCTTAAAAGAAAAAGGGTGCCTGGGTAGCTCAGTCAGTTAAGTGTCTGCCTTCAGCTTGGGTCATCATCCCAGGGACCTGGAATCGAGCCCAGCATTGGGCTCCCCACTCACAGGGAGCCAGCTTCTTTCTCCCTCTGCCTCTCCCCCTTCTTGTGCTTGCTCTCTCTTTCTCTTTCAAATAAATAAATAAAATCTTTAAAAAAAAAAAAAAGAAAAAGAAAAAAGGGGAAAAAAAACCCAGGCTTGAGAGTTTTCTTTCCTTTTCTTTTTTTTTTTTTTTCCTTCTTCCTCTCCCTTCCCCTTCCTCTCTTCCTCCTCCTTTTGGCACTTTTGTAGATCAGTGATCACAGTTAGTTCAACCTAATAGTTCTGCCTCTCTTTAACTTGCCTTATGACCTTGGTGAGTTACCCATTTTCTTTAGGCCTTACTGTTTCCATCTGTAAAATGGAGGAATGGGTATTCCAAGTTAGATTGTCTTAGAAAGACCATTTTCATTTTTATTTTTCATAACTTTTACCCCTAAATTCTCCTGTTCTGTGTCATTGACTGGTTCTTTATGTCTCTGCCTTGCATATTCTGGACTTTTATTAGCTGTTGTTTAATTTTGGACTTTTACTAGACATTTTTTAATTATGGGAGTACCAGAGACCTAAAATGTGCCCTGTTCATTGCCCTGAGTTGATTGTTACTTCCCTGGAATAACTTATTTCCAGGATGCAAACTCACTGTTAAACCTATTTAGTCCAATTAAAGGAATACAATAATAGAAATGTATGTTTCATTATAGTATCAACCTAGGTTTCTCCCTTTATAATTAGTTTAATGAGGCAGCTTATGTGGCCTCTAATTACTTCTCTGGAATATATGATGATCTCCTCACAGAGAGGCATCTTACTCTGGAAATTTTGCTCTTTCATTGTAGGATTATTGCACAGGAAAGTTGAACCTAATCAACTTTTTATGGTGTCATACATCCTGAGTGGGATGTTGAACCATATCAATTCTAATAGATTTCCAAAATTAATAGATTTTTACACCATTTCTCTAGGATACTGAATTGGTAAAAACCAGATAATGTTTCTCCTTAACCTTGTAAGTGTTTGTAAATGAGAATAATACCCCCCACTAGACCAATAATTCCCCCCAGTTAAGTTGCTTGACATGTGAATCCTGAGAAAATTCCTTAGGTAAACAATTTGATGATTAAATAGGAAACACTGAATATTACCTGGAGTTTCACAATGAATAAGATATTAAAGGTTCTGAGAAGGCCAGCAGTGTTCATTCTTATTTAGTTTTTAACTACGACTCCCAAATTTCTATGTCTTTTTCTTCCAGTAATATTGTGTAAAGCGTGGGATCCATGAAACATATCCTTATGATTTTTTCACTTATTAAAGTTTTCTCCAAGGAAGGTGTTTATATTAACTTTCTATAATAGACAGTATTTAACTTCAGGACAAAGAAAGAACACTCAGAATTTAACAACTCTTTGACTTTATTTACTTAGTAGTAAATAAAAGTGAAATTACAGCTGGAAATGGTATTTTGAAATTGTAGTTTCTTCTGTTTGTGGGGAGGGATTTTTATGTCCAAAATTCTTGCTACTAGTGGAGCAGGTAAATTTATTTTCCACTCTAAATATGCTAGAGAAAGGCACAAAATTCTGGGCTAGTACCATTAAATAATCTACCCATGTTTCTCCTTGCCCTGATGCTGAAACAGTTTTGCTTGTATCTAGTTGGTGTTTATTGTCATCTAATATTTCTGAGTTTAAATCCTGACTCCTTGATTTGTGCTTTTTTTTTTTTTCGAGTTAACTAACCTCTCTGTGCCTTATTTCCCTCATCTGTAAAGGGATATAATTTTAATATCTAAATTTTGAGATTGTTGTGAGGATCAGGTAAATGAATGCACAAAGTCCAAAGCACAAAGCACTTGGAGGTCTGTCTGTAAAGCCTTCCATGGTGTGAGTTATCATGGTTAATGCTCACGATGCTATGCTTAAGATGAAGAGAGGACGCATCAACCTCTCCCACACCCTCATCATCTAGACGGAACACTTTGAAGAAGTAGGTAATTCTTAGACTCTGTATCATCAAGGCAAGGATTTCCAGATCATATATATATTGGGGGGGGTCAATGTTCTCTATTGTCTTCTCTTCTGTATTTTTAAGATAAATCACTTATTCATTTATTTATCCCATATTAATATGAACTAAGTGACGACTGCTGTTTTCTGGGCACTTGTGCTAATTATTGTGGATACAGTGATGATCAAATTACCTGTGATTTCCCTCCTTGTGGACCTCAGGCTTACAGAGGAACTAACAAGGACTACTCTGGGTGCTATGAGAAGACAAGTGGGTGGGCTATTTAAATAGGAGTTATCCAACTAGGGCAAGGAGCTTATGGAAATGTTTGGGGAGGACATGACATCAAAGTTGAGATCATAAAGGCTAATCTGAGGTCCCCACACAACGGGGAGGTGACAGGAACAACTTAATTGATGGTGACAGGGCACAGGCCATATTCAAAACACTGATTGATATTCCACAGGGTCGAAGAATAGGCTAGATGTCGTATTTCCACAGTAGTTAGGGCTTTTGCGAACTCTGTGGTAGAGCGATCATCTGATCTGATCAACCATTACCCATCGTAGCTGGATGAGAGATTCTCATCAGAAAACTTTCCAGGTGGCAGGGTGTACCTTTCTCAAGGTAGCACTTTTGATATAGTGTTTCATATCCGTGTTGCTGCCTAATATCTATAATGTTGGAGGTTGGCTTGGAGGTTAATGTGCGTGAACTGATAACCTGGAGACGTGTCAGTAGGGTTTAGGACAGCTGGCCACAAGATGAAGTAAGCTAGCCCCAGCTTCACCCTGTGCCTCTAGTCAAGAAAGGGCAAAAGCTCTTAGATTGTGCTCCTATGAAGGGATTGAAGGGACTCTGAAAGCCTTGCTCTCCTAGGTCCCTTCCTAGTCAGAGAGACTACAGAGTCTCACAAACTCACACATGGTCTACATTGGTATTTTCACTAAAGAGATGATTTTCTTTGTCATTAACCTGAGACAGGAGTTAAAAATTGCTTCAGAGTCTGAGTCTTGGCTGCTATTTATTTATTTTTTTTTAAGTAATCTCTATGCTTCACATAGGACTCAAACTTACGATGTTGAGATCAGTATTCTTATACTCAATCAATGGAGCCACTCTGGTGCCCCTCTGGACCTGTTTTTACAAATAAACACACTGACTCTAATTTTAGTCACTTGCATCAAATGGCCTTAAACCACTTCCTAGTATTGTACCTGTTATGAAAGATCAATTCATAGTGAAATCTTGGTATATGTATGATCATGCCAGCAGGAGTCTAGTCACAATGAAAGTAACAATTTCTCTCTTCTTTCCCACAACTGAGTGTAGATTCTCTTCGTACCGATGTTGATATCTTACTTTGAACCATTCTTGTTTGTATCATCAAACTTAGCTCCTTGCAGAAAATTCTGCCATAGCACTCAGTCAGCTTAAATAGTGAGGCTTTACTTGTTCTATCAAAACTTCCTGAGTGTGTCCTGCAAAACTTGTGCTGGTAACGACAAGCTCTTGGCAATGACTCTCCATTCCCATGGCGCCATGAACTCCCTCTCTAGGTGTCTCGTTCCTGATTTGTTCTGCATTCTTTTCATCATGCACTGATGATGGGTAAGGTTTTATCTCATTTGGAGTTTGGGAAGGAAGACTGACTTTCTGATTGAGCCTGTGTTTAAAGGCTCATTCACCTCCTTGCAGCACACCTGATTTATTTTCATTAGGCAAAACTTGGGGCTGAAATAGCCCTGAATGATATTATAACCTCCCTACCCATTCATCCTTCCAGTCAACACGTAATGAGCCCTTCCTGTGTGCTGGGCACTGTTTGGCACTTGGCATACACCTGTGGACAAAACTGACAAAGAGGGCGCCTGGGTGGCTCAGTGGGTTAAGCCTCTGCCTTCAGCTCAGGTCATGATCTCAGGGTCCTGGGATCCAGGCCCACATCGGGCTCTCTGCTCAGCAGGGAGCCTGCTTCCTCTTCTCTCTCTGCCTGCCTCTCTGCCCACTTGTGATCTCTCTCTCTGTCAAATAAATAAATAAAATCTTTAAAAAAACTGGCAATGATACTGGTTCTCATACGGTTTATCTTCTAACTAAGAGAAAAAGACAATACACCATCAATATAATAAATCTAAAAGTTTACTTTAGATGTCTAGAAGAAGGGTAGGTGCAAGTATATTCTAAATTTGAAAATACAATCTTTATATTAAGAGGTTAAAAAAGTGGAGTCCACAAAATGACTTGAAATATCTCAGTCCCTGGAATCTGCCTAGGACCAGGCTTCCGTGTACATGTTCCCTTCATTATCTTAAAATATCTTGGTTTGTCCAAATCAGGATCCAAACAAGCCACTTGCTGATTTGGTTATTTCTCTGAAGTCTTTGACAAATGTCCTTTCATCTGGAATAGTGTCTTTTCCTCACTCCTTTTTACTTCTCTGACTTGGTTTCACTTGTCCTCTAGACGATTTCACTGGGCCAGGTGCCCTGCTCACATTCCTTTGGCTCTTACGTTCTCATGCAACCTGACCCAATGGCTTCCAAAAGAAAGCTACTATGACTCTTTGGGCTTTCGTGCCTCTTCTCCCCACCAGCGATGCAGGAGTTAATAATGCTTACCCCCTGCACCTGGCAGTCTTCATCCATGACTGATGAAAGTGGGTAAATGATTCAGCTTTTACTCTTTGGGATAATTCTGAGATGCATTCTACTCTTTCAAAGTCCCATAGTGACATTGAACCCCAGTTACTTGGCATCCTTAGCCTGCTCAATAATACTCCTATGGGTGACTTCCTTTCTCTCCCTGGTTTGTTTTGCTTCTTCATTTCTTTGTCAATGACATCCCACCAATAAACCATAAACCTGTTTCAAGGTCTACTTCTGGGGTAACCAGCCTGAGATATCTACTATCTACTTTTAATTAAATAGTTCTTGTGATATTTTTTAATGTATTAGTCTATTTCTATGGATTGGAAGTTAGAACTAAAGGTTTTGTTATATTCAGTGTTTTTTGGGGGGGTCAAGAATTCTTCATAGTCATGGCTGAGTAACTCATATTACATCATATCAGGAATTAAATTATGTGGTTATCTCACATTTAGTATTATCAGTAAATTGAGATGATAAAGATGCGTTCTTCTCATCAAACTTGTACCTAATGGTTTTAATATCCATTGCTAAACATTGTCTGAATCAGTTATTTCATTTGAGATTGTAAAATGATGGTTTTCTCAATTCTCCTATTTGGAGCATGTGGAAGGAGAGAGAGGTGAGGCCAAGGATAATAGAATTAGGGCGATAAGGTATGCTTAGTTTGCCAGGTGCATTGGGGATCAGGAGGAGATGGATTTGGAAACATAGGTGAGACTTTTTTTATTATGTTAAGGACTTAGGATTTTGTACTGAAATTAATGAAGGGACACTGAGAGATTTTAAATGTGTCCATCAGCATGAACATATTTTTTGGAGTGATCACTCTATTAATATTGTAAAACATAGATTGGTGAGGAGTCTGCTTCCCCCTCTCTCTCTGCCTGCCTCTGCCTACTTGTGATCTCACTCTCTGTCAAATAAATAAATAAATAAATAAATAAATAAATAAATAAATAAATAAATAAAGACGTTGCCATGGTCAAAGATAGCGGGGAGGGGAAAGATAAGTTATATACTTAAGACCACAGACTAAATGGAATTTACCCACTGATTAAATGTGGGGTGAGGGAGAGGAGGAGCCCAGGGTCCTTTCCCTCTGTGACAAATGGTTTGATAGTTGTATCTTTCATAAAGATGGGAAATGTGGCAAGAGCAGAAAGTCTGATGAAGCAAATAACTGAGTTTGGCTCCAGATGTCTCAAGGGGATTATGGAACACACAGGTGTAAGTGTACAGGTGACAATTGCCATTTACATAGGAATTCAGGAGGAAGGATAGAGGTAGAGATAAAGATCTGGGAGTCATCAAAAGGCAGTTAGTGGTTGGAACCATTTGAACAGATAAGATCATTTCATAAAGTGTGCACAGGAGACAAGAAATGAATAGAAAAGAAGAGACTCAGTGCATATTCCTGACCTATATAAACATTTGTAGGAAAAGAGTAGGGAAAGAATCTCAAAGAAGACTCAAATGTAGCTATCAGATGTTTGTGAAAATGGTGATACAGGAGTCAGATGTTGGAAATTTTAGAAAGGTTTGTATGAGATGTTGCAGAGGGGCTGGGCATGAGAGGACTGAAAAGCTGTCAGTGAATTTGTTAGTAGAGATGGATCATTATATATATATATTTTAAAGATTTATGCATTTATTTAAGAGAGAGAGAGAGAGCGTGCGTACATGCATGTGGAGGGCGTGGGGGGAGAGAGAGAGAGTCTTAAGCAGGCTCTGTGCTGAACATGGAGCTCATCCCGGGGCTTGAACTCACAACCCTGAGATCATGACCTCAGATTATGACCTAAGACAAAACTGACTACTGCCCACACACTCCTAGTTGGGTCATTATATTAGTAGGGATAGTTCTGATGGTACAGCGAGGATGGGAGCACTGATGCAGTGAGTTGAAGGGTGAATAAGGCAGGACAACATCGAATCAATGGGTGCTAAGTACTCTAAAAGAAGTTTGGGTTGAAGATCTGGGATGGCTTTTCATTCTCCCTTCTTCTCTTCTTTCCTCCCTCCCTCCATAGCTCCCTTCCTCCCTCTCGTTGTCTTTCTTTTCTCTTCTCCCCTTTATTCTTTATCTTCACCACCACTCCTCCTCCTTCTTCTCCTTCTCCTCCTCCTCTCCCTCTCCCTCTCTCTCTCTCCCCACCCCTTCATCTTTCCCTTCCTTCCTCTCTCTCCTAATTGACTGTATTCCTGGGTTAGTGCTGAGGGTAATAAGCCATTACTGGAAGAAGTATCTGAATGAGAAGGTTTCCTGAAGATGCTGGGTTTCAGAGCACAGGGGGACTCTGCTTCCTCTTGGTAAAATACAGGTCAGTGCTAACATCACATTGTTGCTCTACAAATTGAGTGTTTGGAAAAGGTTTTCCCTCAGGGAAACCGTGCAGCAATGTTAGCCATTGTCCCCATTACTACAGCAACCTGTCACTGAAGACAAACCTTAAATTATAGAGCTACTTTCCTTTATATTATTTAATCTGAAAAGATTTTCTCTTTAAAACTCACAGTCATGGAAATGGTTTGCAGGTTCTATGAAATTTCATATAGAGGCAAAGAAGGAAGTGCCTCTAAAAGGGAGAGAAATACTTTTCCTAATCCAAAGTGACTCCATCTGCTGCAGTTCCAGAGAACTTTATTTCAACTTTAGTTTCTGAGTGCTTTGCCAGGGTGAGGCTGGAGCGATGGAGACAGCTTTATTAATTGGAATCTGTCATTACAGTCATGCTTGCTTTGCTCGGGAAGTGAGGAGCTTATATTTTAAAAAATTCATTAAAATGTCAGTATGCATCCATCAGAGAAATCACTTCAAAAATCTTTTAATCTTAAAAATGGGGTGAAAAGAACCTCCATACTCATTTCTTTGTGCCCACAGGTAAGAGCTGAGTGGAGCGATGTCATAAGTTAGAGCCCAGATTAGAATACACTGGCTCAGACCTAATACTGGCTGATCGCATTTAATGCAAAATTTGCCATCATCACTTGAAATTAAAGATCCAAGGCAACGTTTAGAAAAGGACTTTTCGGAGGGAAGAGCAGTAACTGCCAATTGTTTACTAATTTGTCCTTTACAGGATTATATATATATTTTTAAAGACTTAAGGCATATAAAAAAATTACAATTCTCCAGGAGTTTTGACCGGCCTGAAATCCTCCCTCTTGTTTAGCTGAAGGTACTAGTTCTTACTACCTTTGCCTTAGACCATCTTGAGGACCTAATGACAGAATCAGAGTCTCTTCCCAGAAGCACCAATTTAGGCAATCAGCACCCAGACACAGTCATCTGAAGGACAATTCACACTTTAAGCTTGAGTTTGAACCCTGATATCACATAAAACTATATTAAAGTGTTTTACTTTTTGAAAGGGTCTGAATCTCAAGGGATGATGTGATCACTACACACTGGAATACATCTGCTCCTTCTTACATTTTCTCAGAAAATAAAGCCGTCTTTCAATGAATGAGAGAAACACTCCATAGGAAGTTAAGGATTGGCACTAGAATGATGTTCAAGTAGCAGAGAGCCAGGGGATTGATGGACTTCATCTTTTCATGAATGCCCTTCTAGTGCCCAGTTGAGTAATGAGCGCCTGAATCCTCCACCTACAGAGCGACACGAGGGCTTTGCATTTAGAGAGTGCAGTCCTGTGTTCTTGAGCACACGTTCTGTTTCTCAGTGCACGTTCTTTAATTCAGGAATTTCATTTCTACTCTCCACCCCAAAATAGGTCCAGAGACTTCATGTCATGATTTGACTTCCCAAATTCCTTAAAAAAAAAAAAAAAAAGCGCCACTCCAGGGGCTCCTGAGTGGCTCAGTTGGTTAAACGACTGTCTTTGGCTCAGGTGCTGATCCCAGGGTCCTGGGACTGAATTCCACATCAGGTTCCCTGCTCTGGGGGAGCCTGCTTCTCCCCCCGCCCACCCTGCCTGCGAGTCCCGCTGCTTGTGCTCTCTTTCTCTCTGTCAAATAAATAAAGTATTTAATAAATAAGTAAATAAGTAAACAAACAAACCATTCCTTTTCTTCATCATGCACAATCAATACCACCTGAAGTTTAGCTCAGGGGACTTGAGGGTGGGTATATTCGTAAAAGGACTTGTGCGTCTGTAAGCCTTGTACTATTTTAAGTCTTTTTTTTTTTTTTTTTAAGATTTTTATTTATTTGGCAGAGAAAAACAGCCAGAGAGGGAACACAAGCAGGGGGAGTGAGAGAGGGAGAAGCAGGCTTCCCGCCAAGCAGGCAGCCCGATGCGGGGCTCGACCCAGGGAGTCCAGGATCATGACCTGAGTTGGAGGCAGAGGCTTAACCACTGAGCCACCCAGGCGCTCTGAGCCTACTATTTTAAAGTAAGTACACGTGGTCTTATTGTAAGATACCCCTAATGGGAGCCAGTTTGCTCACCCACATTTGTAGGGTGGCTCCCATATTCATGATCCGTTTTTTTTTATTGTTTTGTTTTTTAGTTAAAGAATTTGGAATACAGATAAAATACAGAAAATAGTACCGTGAACTTTCCATACCCAACATCAATAATCAACTTGTCCTGCCCGATCCGTTCCTTGACTTTCCTATAGTATTTTATTTTATTTTAAAGATGTTATTATTGGGCACCTGGTGAGCTAAAGCCTCTGCCTTTGGCTCAGGGCATGATCTCAGGGTCCTGGGATCGAGGCCCGCATCGGGCTCTCTGCTCAGCAGGGAGCCTGTTTGCTTCGCTCTCTCTGCCTACTTGTGATCTCTCCCTCTCTATCAAATAAATAAATAAAATCTTAAAAAAATAAAAATATTATTTCGTAATATTTTATTTATTTATTTATTTATTTATTTATTTGATACAGAGAGAGAGCGCAAGCAGGCACAAGCACGGGGAGAAGGCCCCCCACCTAGCAGGGAGCCCGACATCGGGTTCAATCCCAGGATTCTTGGGATCATGACCTGAGCTGAAGGCAGATGCTTAACCCAACTGAGCCACCCACACACCCCTTTCGAATAGTATTTTAAAGCAAACTCATTTAAAGCATGTAATTTTACCCATAAATATTTGTGTCTTGAAAGTTCAGAATTCTTTAATCGATCGCTTTACTATTATTCCACCTTAAAAAGTTAATCTTATAACATATGATCTATATTTTCAATAAAGGACAAGCATTCCTATGTCAAACTCCTAGGTGAGGGAATGAGGCTTATAGATAATAAATGAAAGCGTAGATTCCCCCTATGTTCATGGCTTTGGTTTGGAAACCTAAGTTCTTGAATGTGCTGAAGAAATCTGTTTTGTTTCTTGATACTTATGTTGATAAATTGAATGATTATTTTAAACATATAATAACAATATTTGTCATTGTGATTTAATATTGACTTGGATCAATTCCTGGTCATATTTCAGTCTTGTTAGTAGTTAACCATCTATTCCTTGGGTAAGCTTTTAAGCCAGAACCAGGCTGAATTCTACTTCTAAATCAGCTCATCACATAAAGGAAGTAGTTCTTTTGTTTTCTATGATCTTTATGTGAATTACAGCTTCTGTTCGATGTCAGTTTTTCAGAAGAGCAATTCGTCCATGAAAGGTCATTTCACATCAGCCTTACAAAAGAATAACCTTAATTTTGTATGAGTTAGTTGTATAACAGGTTGTAGTTTTAATAAAAACCCATTGCCTAGAACACCAAAGAGAATGCCTCTTGCTCGTACACGATGTCCTTTCTATGTTCCCAGTGCCCCACTGGGTGTGTGGCCCTTGGTGAGTGTGCATTTGGTTGAATATTTCAAAATGTCACAACATAGCTCTTGTGGAAGTAAAATTTGAATCAAGAAACCATTTCTGAAAGTTCCTGGATTTTACAGAAATCCTTGCCTCCATAAAGGAGAAAGGTCCTAAACTGGAAAAGTATTAAAACTATAGAACTGTAAAACTATAAAACTTAGGTAATCTAGTGTCGCGCGTGAAACACCACTGGCAAGTAGAAGGAAGCTTACCAAGTGCATAGGTGTGCGAGGCACTCAGCTAGACTTCTCCATGACAGTGAAAATCAAGGCCTCTCCTTATTTGTACATCTTTGCTTCTAAATGTTGACTGATGGCCTTTAGATTAAATACATTTTTGTTGCTATATGTTAAAAAACAACAGACAACTTAGAACGCTGACAGCGGAAAATGCATGCTTCCTTGATCTTGAACAGCTCAAGCCCTACCTTTCTCTCAATTTTATGTACGTTAGAGCTGTACCCTTCTTCTATATCATTAAGCAGTAGCTGCTCCATTACAGCACTTTGGGACACTGTTAAAATTGTGCTCGAGGCTTTTCAGCAAATTCAGCTTTAAAGCAAATGATCCCAGTAGTCAAAATTATTTACTAAACACAGTGCAGAGTTTCTTCTAGAAAGATTATTTAAGGCCTATTGCACTTGCTAGATCCTTATATTACAAAATACTTGGATACTTAGCAAAGCTGTTTCTGCTTCTCATGAGGCCTTCTCCCCCCCCACCCCCCCCGCCCCCTGCAGCACCAAAATGTAAAAGGAACATTATAAATTTGGGTAGAGCAGACTCATGTAGATATTCTTAATCCAAAAATAATTTCCTTTGTTTTAGGCCATTTTCACCAGGGATAGTGAGTTGTTCTGCATTTGTGCCTTATTTATAAATATAGAATTAAAAGGTTTATTTTATTTAATTTATTTTAAAGACTTTATTTATTTGATACAGAGAGAGTGTAAGAAGGGTGAGGGGCAGAGGGAGAAGGTTTATTTTTTAAAATATTCTTTTTGTGTTAAAATGTACTGAACTATGTCAGCTATGAGGAATTTGGATGTGTCCTCAATCATCCCATTATTTCGATATCTTCCTTTTTAAATCTCTATGTGGAAAATTTTATCCAACCTCTTACTTTACTGACATCAAGCAATAACCATTGAGAACTATGAGGCATTTTCTCATCTAGTTCTCATTAGTTCTCCATAGCTCTCAGCTAACTATTTTCAACTGCGTTTTGTAGAAAAGGAAACTGAGGCTTTGGATGGATAAATGATCCTTGTTTGTTTGTTTGTTTGTTTGTTTAAAGATTTTATTTATTTATTTGACAGAGATCACAAGTAGGCAGAGAGAGAGGAAGCAGGCTCCCTGCCGAGCAGAGAGCCCAATGTGGGCTCGATCCCAGGACCCTGAGATCATGACCTGAGCCGAAGGCAGAGGCTTTAACCCACTGAGCCACTCAGGTGCCCAATAAATGATCCTTGTAAGGTCACACTACTGCTAAGGGGTGGGAATGTGAATGACATGTATGGTTAAGCTTTTAAGTTCTTGGACTCAGTTCCAGTGTGTTGGGGAGTGAGGGGCTCCCCCAAACACCACCAAACAATCCTTGGATACCAGCAGGATGTCGGAGAATCCAAATCAATTCCAACACTACCTCGCGATAGAATCAGGGTCCACAGGTTGAGGGCTTACAAGATTCTACCCCTACCTCTCACCCCCCCATTCCGAGCTCAGGGGTAAGTCCAGGTTGTTACCTGTATTTCTGACCAATTGGCTATAAATCAGAGGCTCCCATGACCTCCTCCTTGGGTTTAATTAATTTGCTAGAGCAGCTCACAGAACTCAGAGAAACATTTTATTTACTAGGCTACCCGTTTCTTACAAAAGGATGTAATTCAGGAACAGCCAGATGGAAGGGATGTATGGGGCAACGCATGTGGGAAGGGCTCAGAGCTCCCACACCCTCTCCGAGCACACCAATCTCCCCAAAGTTCCACGTGTTCACCAACCTGGGAGCTCTCTAATGCCTATTCTTTTGGATTTTTAAAAAATATTTTATTTTATTTATTTGACAGAGAGAAACACAGCCAGAGAGGGAACACAAGCAAGGGGCGTGAGAGAGGGAGAAGCAGGCTTCCCGCCGAGCAGGGAGCCTGATGCGGGGCTCGATCCCAGGTTTCCAGGATCATTACCTGAGCCGAAGGCAGTTGCTTAACCAACTGAGCCACCCAGGCACCCCTATTCTTTTGGATTTTTATGAAAGCTTCATACATAGACATGATTGATTAACTCATTGGCCACTGGCAGTTGATTAAACCCCCAACTCCTTCTCCATTTGTCAGGAGGCAGGACTTAAAGTTCCCACTCTCTAATCATATAGTTGCTTCTCCTAGCAACCAGCCCCCATCTTTAGTTGGGATCCAAAAGTCACCTCATTATATAACAAAAACCCTTTATTGCTCTTATCACTTAGAAAACTCCCAGTGTTTTTTGGGGTTCCTGGGTGGCTCAGTCAGTTAAATATCTGACTCTTGATTTTTGGCTCAGGTCATCATCTCAGGGTTGAGGGATCGAGCCCCGAGTTGGGCTCTGGGCTCAGCAAAGAGTCTGCTTGAAGTTTCTCTCTCCCTCTCCCTCTGCCCGTCCTCCCCGCTCATGTGTGTGCATGCTCTCACTCCCTCTAAAATAAATAAATCTTTTTTTTTTAAAAGATTTTATTTATTTATTTGACAGAGAGAGAGATCACAAATAGGCAGAGAGGCAGGCAGAGAGAGAGGGGGAAGCAGGGTCCCCGCTGAGCAGAGAGCCCGATGCGGGACTCGATCCCAGGACCCTGAGATCATGACCTGAGCCGAAGGCAGAGGCTTAACCCTCTGAGCCACCCAGGCGCCCCTAAAATAAATAAATCTTTAAAAAAAGAAAATAAAATGCCCAGTTTTAGGAGCTCTGTGCCAGAAAAGGGGATAAAGAACAAATATATGTATTTCTTATTATAGATCACATACCATCAGTAAAAAAATGAAGACAATGATATAATTTTATAATGTGCAAAGAAGGCTAGGGTCAATAAAGGAAATATAAAGTATAAAAACATCTGTAAGTTATGCTGATAAAAAGTTAAATAAAATGTGTTTTAAAACTTGGGACATATTTTTAATGAGATATTTCAAAAACCCTGTAGTATATTCTTTTTTAAACTACTGCAATCTAGAGTAATCTGGGTTTTCATATATCAGATTGGCTTAAGGTGGGATACATCTGTATAATTTGGAGCTATATTTATATGACACTTAAAAAGTGGCCTATCCTTTATCATAAATGATCCATGCAGATCACTACTCTGGGTCTTTATAGTTAAGAGAGATAGTAGTGTCTTTTATTGTACTGACACAATATAATGATGTTTGTAACAAATATAACCTTCATAGATGGCCTATAAAATCCTTTTATACTTCCTCTGATCTATTTGAATGTACAGTTAAGTTGTGCACATAACTATGTACTTCAAATGAAATGTAGAAATGTTATTGATTTTTATCATAAACAGTTTCTTTTGGGGGCATTTAAAATTTTTATTTATTTTTACTTACTTAAAAAAAATAATCTCTATGCCCAATGTGGGCCTTGGATTAAGAGTTACATGGTCCACTGACTAAACCAGCCAGGTATACCCTTCGGGGGCATTTTTTTTTTTTTAAGATTTTATTTATTTATTTGACAGAGAGAAGCACAGCGAGAGAGGGAACACAAGCAGGGGGAGTGAGAGGGAGAAGCAGGCTTCCCGCCAAGCAGAGAGCCCAATGTGGGGCTCGATCCCGGGTCTCCAAGATCATGACCTGAGCCGAAGGCAGTCGCTTAACCGACTGAGCCACCCAGGTGCCCCAGGGGGGATTTTTTTAAAGTCTATGTTATTTTTTTAGTTTAGACTGTGGGAGAATTCCAAAGAAGGTCAATTTACTCAAAGAATCATTTAGAATTTAGTATCTGTATATTTTCACAAGTCCAAATAAAACCAACAAGCTAACAGTAATTTTAAAAACTCTCAAGGGAAAATCTGAAGGATAAACTTATTTTGGAATAGTTTCAGACTTGCCCTGCACACAGTGGGCACACAGAAAATATTTGTTAGACTGACCCTTCCTTGTGTCAAGGACATTTCTTTGTAGCAATCCTGACACCGATGTGTGATTTGACGCCCCTGCATGTTGGATTCTCTGGGAAGTGGATTCACATAGCAATTAGTGTGTAAGAAGTTTACTAGAGAGCTTTCTCGGGGAAAGAACCAAGGATGGGCAGAGGGAGGAGCTGGTCTGCACTGCAGTCTCAACCAAGGCTTCAGTCCTCCACTTAGGGAGTTTTCAAGATGGGTTGACCCTTCTAATTCCTATCTTGTTCTGAGAGGGGCCTTTTAAATCTGGTATTGACCAGTCATTAATGTGGGCTGCCCCTTTCTCTCCAAGGGAAGACAGCCTGACTTGGAAAGAGGTTGACCGAGAAGATAGCAGTACTTCAAGTGGCTGGAGTAATCAGAACAACTCCTGGTACCCAGAAAGGGGTTCTGAGGCCTGTAGCGTGGTATTCAACACACAGACTATGGCCAGTGAGCTCCATGAAGCAAAAATGGTAGAAGGAATATTTTGACTATGCTGTTCCTTCTCCACACCCCATTTTTCAATCTCTAATTTTATTGAAGGATGGACAGTTTTTGTTTCTTTCACGACTTTCAACTCCCAGGTAGATTTGTGAGGTCTGACTTGGCTAATTATTCTGAAAATTTCCTATTCATTATCTCACATAGCAGGGAGCCTCTTTGGACCATCAAGCCTGTAATTTATGATTGCACATTAATCAGGGAAATATAATAGCTAGCTGCTGCTTCTGGGCTGGGGGCGTGCTGTATATGCTGGTATATATACAATTAGCCCTGAGGTTTGCTCAGGCGCACTCGCCCATCCAACAAGAAAATGAGCATTACAGTAATTGAGAAAATGAACATCTTGGGTCATTTTCTTGCTAGCAGTGGTTAGAAACTCTTATCATTGAATTGCCTTGCTTTGTTTTTCATTATCTCTCAAAGGCACTGGTAGGCAAAAAACGACAGTAGTCCCCACTTATCCACAGGGGATATGTTTCAATATCCCAGTGGATGCCTGAGACTTTGGACAGTACCGAACCCTCCATATGCTATGTTTTTTCTATGCATACTCATGATAAAGTTTGACTTACAAAGTAGGCACAGTGAAAGATTAACAACAATAACTACTAATGAAAAAATTATAATGATATACTGTAACAAAAGTTTTATGAGTGTGGTCTCTTTCTCCCAAAATATACTGTCCTCACCTCTCTTCTTGTGATCATATGAGATAATAAAATACCTAGGGGATGAAATGAGGTGAGATAGGCGATGTAGGCATTGTGAGGTAGCTTTTTTTTAAAAAAGATTTTATTTATTTATGTATTGGACAGAGCGAGAGAGGGCACAAGTGGTAGGGAGAGGCAGAGGGAGAAGCAGGCCTCCCGCTGAGCAGGGAGCCCTGCGACTCGATGCCAGGACCCTGAAGGCATATGCTTAACCAACTGAACCACCCAGGCATCCTGGTGTGGTAGCTTTGAGCTACTACTGACGATGTATCACGAGGAGGTTCATCTGCTTCTGGACCGTGGTTGGCAGAGGGTAGCTGAGACAGCAGATAATGGGGCAAATATTGTATTCGGCACACACAGAATTTTAACTTGTTCGGGGTTAGGAAGATGAAGTTCAAGAGGAGGAAATAGTAAGTGCCGAAGCAGCACACATTCAGTGCTCTGATGTTCCTGTTTTGTATATTTTTTTCACTAGATGGAATGGCATGGTAGAACTTGACCTGGCAGTTCTGAAAATCTTCTAAAAGTGACTTTAGCTATATATACACGGGGAACATTTTTCTTTATTTCCTGAGTGCATATAGCTATCCTTAGATGGGTACTCAAAGTGGCCTATGATACCAAAAATTTTAGGAATCATGACACTAAAAATAAAACAAAGTAAGATTTTAAAAAATCCCTCATTCATTCATTCTCTGGTTTAAAGCTATTCTATTATTATGCTGAAACATCTATTTAGATGTTCCACAAACTTTAACTTTTCTACAACTAATTAATCACAAGCAAGTACTATCACTGTTTTCCTTACTGCTGTTAATAACATCACATTCCTGGTTATTAATTGTTTCATGTAGAAATCTAGGCACTTGTTTTCCCCTCCCCTCTCTTGCCCACGTCTGCGAGCCCTGTGATGAATTATCTTGTGTTCTAGAAATGATTTCCCTTAGGGGACTCTTGGTGCACCAGTGCTCAGAATGCTTCCTGAAGCCCTTGTTCGATGGCAAAGAGTTCTAGAACATGGTCATTAAAAGGGAGGAGTAGAAAATGTTTTCTTCTACCAGGATAGAAGGAAAGAGTCAGGGAGGTCTAGTTTGTGAAAAAACACCTACCCAGCCTTTTGCTTTGAGGTGATGGGTGAAGGAGAGGGCGTTTCCCAGTCCAGTCTGAACCTTGCGACCTTCACAGTGATTGCATTTGGCAGGAGGTATGTGAGCTGCAAGGAAGCACTTATGGGCTGGGATGGAGAAGCCAATAATCCTTGAGACGACTCGGTGTGAATTCTGCTCAGTAGCAATACTTCATTCCTAGGAGGGCGAAAGGATCCATTCAAATTCACCATTTTAGAGACGTACAAATGCTGTTTAAGCAAAGAAAAGGCAGGTCACTCAGGCAAAATTTCTTGTCCCCAGCAAAGTAGGGAGATTTTCCCTGTGTCTTTAGAAGTCTGCCACACATTCTTGAGCAAGAAATTATTCTCTTAAGACCTCCCTTTCTATTTCCCCTGTATCCTTACAATGAATTTGTCCTTTGAGCAATTTGGGTCTCTCTTCCTTGGAACTTTTGAGAATGTGTTCTGCTGGTTTAGAAAAAACCTCTATGGCTAAAAGAAACATTTTCCTGCCAATGATCTCACAGGTATTTTACTGATGCCTAAAATTCCAGTAACTAGGTACAAAGTGCGTCTTTCCACGATGAAGGATGAGGAATAAGGCAGGAAAAGAAGGAAGTTGACTGATATTTACTTTGCATCTATTATGAAACAGGAATTGTGCTAGGCCTTTATTCAGATGGTCCATTTGTGTACTTGATCCTTCTTTCCAAAGTTGACATAATTATCCCAGAAAAGGAAATTACGGTCAGTGAGTTCATGCGACTTGCCCAAAGTTAATCACCTTGTCCTTGGGGGACTTTGTCATGACTAGGATCCCAGCGATGTGCCCCAGCACAAGGCACAGAGTTCTCGGTGCTCAGGGAAGGCTGTCATGATATTTACTTCTATCCTGTCAGTTATATTTGGACCGGGAGACTGGAGAGTAGAGCCTGGAGCTAGCTCTGGAGGAGGGGGAAGATCTGATGTAGAGCTGGCTGTTTACCTATTTCCTCTCAGCTCCAAGTCAGCTTTCCCATACTTCCTCTGCGAGGCAGTGGATCTCTGCAAACTCTATTTTCAAGGCTTTTTGCCCAGAGGATTCTCTTTTAAGATGTGCCAATAAGGGCACTAGAGAGAGACTAGGAAGTGGGAGGAGAAAAGAAAAGACGTCTTTCCCCTTTTTACCTGTTCCCACAGTGAAGGTTACTTACCATCTCGAATTCCTCCAGCACTCAAAGAGCTGGCACCTTCATACCCACTCCGAGGCGCCAGCCATGGCCAGGGGCGTGTCCCTGCCCCAGAGGCCTGAAACCACCACCTCAGACTCCTAGTCCAAGCTCACAGGGGCTCTAACCTCAGCCCAAGGTGCTAGCTCCTTCCTCTCTCGGCTGCCTCCGAGCTCCCTTTTCCATCTGTCCGTGGTCCGTCACCGGGTTTCACTAATTCCCTGTACTAAAACCTTCATATTTTGAAATGTCACAGTGGTTTCTGTTTTCCTGACCAGAATTTGATTGTGTGTGTTTGTGTGTCTAAGCTGTGGAGTGGACAGACAGACAATTGAGAGAACCAGAGGCTGGAGAAAAATAGAACCGTCTCTGATCTGCTCTGGAAAACCGTTGGCTGCCTCAGGGGATTGTTAGAGAAGCCATCGTCTTGACCAAGAAGCTCTTGGAAGAAAAGGTCTGGATTTCATGATATCAATGATAAGCACATTTCTTAATACATGAAAGTGTGAGGTTCAGGGAGAACCTCTAGATGTTTCTGTAAAGCAAATGCAAAAGGCCACACAGAGGAATCATGCTTTTTTATACTGTGACCTCTTTTCACTAAGCCAGGTGCTCAAAAAAGAATCATTTGCTATTTGATCTTTTTTCCTAGAGACACTAAAGCAGTCTTCCCTCCTGTGTCCAATGCTTCTCTTACCTTCAGAGGGCTTAGGATAGATAGTGCATCAGATCTGAACCCCACCCCCAGCCCAGTTACCCACTTTTTCCTTTCACTCAAATGTCAGTTGAATGCTCTCAACTGTTTTATGAAGAAACAAGTTACCTATTTATTGAAAAGAGTTAACTGTGGCTTGCTGACAAACAGCATTTAATTTTCAGGAGCAGCTGTCAAAATTTTAAAACATTGAAAGCTCATCAAAAACATTTTAGGAAGTACAGCCAAAACCTTATAAGTGACTTTCTAAAATCTGTTCTGCTCAGATGTATTCTAGACAATTAACTGGTGTAGCAGTTTTCATATTCTGGGTAAAGGTTGTTTATTTTTCCTTCCTCTTTTTTTAAATTAAGTTAATGGGTTTCTGAAGTTTTTGTGTATTTTTGTGTACTGATCTTAAGTTCCACAAATGGATAAAACATGAAGCAAAGAGGACTAAATGACCACATTACATTGAAGACCTACAATCTGTCCAAAGGTGAGGAAACCTTGTTTCATGTTGGATGATGGGAAGTGCACTTAATTATAACTCTTCTTCCCCAACCCTGTTCTCCAAGCTCGTTCTCGTGTGGAGTCCTCCTGGGACTCACGAGATAGAATGATTGAAAGGCCCAGGTGGGAGAAACAAAGTTCCCTGAATGCAAAGCAGTTTAGAATGCAGTCTGAAATTCCAGCTGGATCCCTACTTTCTGAAATGTATTTCATGTAATCTTGTCCTATAATTACTCAATGAAAGTCAGATTGCCACAACCAAACATATTGGGGGAGTCAGGCATATGGTGGCTCTTTCTTGGGGATTTAGCACATAAATCATATGTTAAAGACTCTGAGAAGTCCTGCAATAAAGAAACCAATTGAACTTTGTCAGAGAGGTAATTTCCACATTTATGTGACCACAGAGCATCTTTTTGCTTTTATGTTTTACATGGCACAGCAGTCCAAACCAATTTTCCTTGGACTGTTTTTTTTGGGGGGGGGATACTTGTATAAATGTAAGAGAAAGGTGAGCATATTTAAAGGCTTCTTCAGCAAAAGAGTGAGGCCTGGGGAAAGATTAGATTCAGTCAGATTTTGAAAAATATAAGGCTTCTTATATCAATTAGGACTCTGTTGAAAGGATGGAAAAACTTTCAAAATAGTTTAAAGTGAACAAAGGGTATTTCGTAATTCACAAAACTGAAAAGTCCAGAGTAGACGTAGTCCCAGACACTGCTAAATTTAGGGATCAAGCAATGTTTTACTCCACCTCCAGTCCTACCATTATTCTCAGAGTCCTTCTATGGTCTCTGGAAGCCCATCCTCTCTGTTTGTGGCAGCTCAGTTAGTAGCTTGGAAGTTCCATTCATATTTTCAGGGTAGAGTTCAATGGGAAAGAGACCCCTTCTTTGGTAAGACTAGTGAGGGAAAACCTTTCCAGTCAAAGGAATTGTGAATGAAGGCAGTGAGGATCCATAAAAGAAACTGAGGACTGTTGCGAGAAGAAGGAACGGATGCTGGGGAAGGCACGCAAACAAAATGTCAGAAGAATAATCTAGTATATCTCCATGATCTATTTTTCTTGTTGTGCTACCAGGAAAAAACAACCCTTAGAACATGCTCTAGAGGTTATGTATGCTTACTTGAACGACAGGAGAAAGAGAAAAGCTTAGAATGTTGGCCAAATTCCCATACTGTGCTGGAGCGAATTGGAAAGAGATTTTGGTTCAAAGCAATCATTGATGGGGTAGAAAGGAAAGCAGTAGTTCTTAGAAAAAGAAAAGATGTGTATGACCATTGAATTCCCATGAACTGGAAATGTGGCCCAAGTAGTATGCACTCAGCAGCCCCCTGAGCTAAGGAAAGAAGAGCCCAAAGAAGACAGAGAAGGAAAAAGTGAAGCCATGACTGGCCCTTGTTGAGTCTCATTCCTCTGGTCTTTAGCATTTCTCATCGTCCCAGTGTCTATTTCCTTACAATTTCCCATCACTTAGAGAGTTACCCAGTTCTTCACTTTGTGAGTCCTTCTTTTCCTTTGAGATCTCCAAGAATCTCCCTTTCTACAAGTGATCACACAGCACCTCACCTCTCTGTCTTGGATTTGGGAGTCTCCTTACCTCTCATGCCTGGATGAGAGGTGGGATGTAAATGATTATTTATTGTAAGTAGGGAAGATACTTTCATTGCGATCCAAAGTCTTACTGTGAGTGATTCTCCTCCCCCTTCCCATGTCAATATTTTATGTGTACTGAAGTTCAATCTGTGTGTGGGCGGGGGTGTGCACGCACGCACACATGAATTATAATGCTTTTATGGATTGTTGCCCATAGTACCTCATAGACCTCATAGACCTCATTAGACCTGCCCGTCTCAGCCCTCCAGCTCCCTTTCACCTCTCTGACTTACTCCTTATGCTCCATCAGCGCAGACCTCCTGCAGCTCCCCATGCATCCTTGGACTGGGGGCCACTGTCTTGAGTTGTTCCCTAGAAACAACCTGATATATGGATTCCGTGGCAGTGATTTACTGAGGGAGTGTTCTCAGGAGGTACCAGAAATAGAGTGTGAGAAGCAGGCAGGGTAAGACCGAGAAATGTGCCAGGCAAAGATGTGAATTCAGCCAATCCTGTAGGGAGCTCTGGAGCATGAATTATACCCCAGAGTTCTTCTGTTTTGAGGTAAGGGGGCTGGCCTTTTACATGGCCATACTGGTCTGTCATTGGCTGTTGGCCCCTTTTAGAAAGGGCATAGTCATTCCCAGGTAAGTCATAAGCCACCTCCCTTAGGCTGGTACCATTCTTAGAAGACTGCAGTGGTGAGCCGCTAACAACCAATGCTCAAAGCAGCCCAGAGATTTACTACAACTATTCTCAGTGTTTGCTCCCATAATTCACTTACTGAAAAATCATCAGCCCCTCCTCCCGCTCTACTGCCTGAAAACTTGCCTCAATACAGTGGGTTTCAAACCCTGATATGCATCAGAATCATCTTGGGGGCTTGTTAAAACTCAGATTGCTGGCTCTTATCCTCAGAGATGCTGAGCCAGTCACTTTGGGATAGAGCCCAATAATTTATATTTCAGACAAGCTCCAAGATCATATTGATGCTTCTGGCCCAAAGCCCACGCTTTTTGAGGACCACTGGTTTAATAAATTCTCTCCACCCTTCATAACTCAACTGAGCAATCACTTCCTTTAGGAAACATACCTATTCATTCCTACTCCCATTGCCCTTCCCCATCTTGAAGGGCTACCCTTCTTGCTTCACTAACACCCTGTGCATTTATTATTCTGCATTAGGATTATATAAAGGAGAGTCTTTGCTCCAGGTGGCAGGTGGAGGGATATGAGGAGTCCAGAAGCAGAGCAAAGGATGATATGTGTTCAGAATTCCAAAGAAAAGCTTTGAATGGATTTCCCATAAAAATAAATTCTGTCTTGTTGCCTTGTAAATTCTTGAGGACAGCACTCTGTCTTCTTCACTGTAATACACCTGGCTCTTAGAACCTCACCTGACACTTCATGAGGGTCCAGTACAGGTCAGTGGAACTAAACAGTATCGATCTTGGTTAGAGCTGGTTTCACGGGAAAATAGGTTTAACCTGCATAAGTTAAATCCTTGCATGCATTATGTTTAACTCACTTAGGGGACATGTATCAACTTGCAGATAAACTTTTGGAAAAGAATTTCTTTTTCAGTTGAGGTTTGCCTTCTCTGGAACACTCCGTCTGTCCCTTAATGTGTGTCGAAATGCATTAACCTGACTTTTCATCCAGACACAAATGAGTCACTTCCAAAAATAAGTACGGTTTCTGGTCCAACACTTACTTAATTCATGAACCTTTAATTTGCTTTTGGAAAAATCATCTCATAAAATGATGATGACTTGAGGTCGAAGGAGCCTGGCCCAGAGCTCAAAAAAAAAAAAAAAAAAGTAAACTTTGTGCAACATTGCAAACAACAAAATGTAGCATTAACGCCAGCAGCGGCTAAATGCAGGCATTCAGAGTGGCAGACAGGTTTCCTTGAGAAAACACGGGCCAGTGACAGAAAGTAACAAATAGATGCCATTTGTAGTGAAAGTATGCTTCTTTTCTCCAGAAGAAACATAATAATTGGGGGGAAAATTAGCAAGAGGTGACTTGGGAAGAGCGGGTAGGGAGTACATAATGGCACGACTGTTGAGGTATAAATCCATCAAAGCTGTTGACACGGTTCTCTTATTAGCTAATATTTAAAATGTTGTTTTAAGGAAATGTTGCATCTGTGAAGT